>OY757189.1:22035089-22229079 GCA_963583895.1 Melanophora roralis
CTTAAATCCTTAGTATCAACATCATCATTATTATATTTTAAAAATACTTTTTCTAAATAGTAGTATATTTGTGGGGATTCTGGAACAATAGGATTGCGCCGTACACGTTTTCCATAAGGAGTAATCCGTAGACGTTTTCCATAAGGAGAAATCCGTAGACGTTTTACATAAGGAGTAATCCGTAGACGTTTTCCATAAGGAGTGGGGTGGGGTGGCGAGAAAATTTTTCCAATTAGAATCTAATTAGAACCCAATTGGAATACAATTAATGTGTTTTCCAATTAGAATTCAATAAGAATCTAATTAGAACCCAAATAGAATTTTTTAGCGTTTGTAATTAGAGTTCTATTTGAGATCAATACGATTTCAATTAGAAGGCAATTGGAACCCAACTTTAATCCAATTAGAACTCAATTAGGATTGATGTGTGTATGCGTTCCTTTAAGCATTGATCTGTATAGGTTTAGCAATACCAGTGCATATATTTATCCAATAGGATTATCATATATCAATTTCCCCATAAGAAATAATGTGTATTTGTACACAACACCCATAATTTTTATTTTTAATGTGTGTTTTTCTCTTAAATAACAATCATTTATTCTCTATGAATTCATTTAAACATTGAGTTTTTAATGCTTAGTTAATTGAGAGTTTTATTGTCTATTATAAACTTGATATAAAAGGCTGTAAAGTGGTTTACTTAAGTTATTTCTGTTATCATCGCTTCAAAGTACACGTAATAGAATGGTAAGAATAAAATTTCTTAAAATAAAGGTTTTCGTTTATTTATATACATACATTAATTTTCAGATGTATCAACAAATAATTAATATTGCCCAAGGTATAAAGCCAGAGTACACCAGAATTGATGATATTCCATTGAATCAAACTTACGAAATTATAAATTTCGAGTGGAAGGTCACACAGCATGGATCAAAAGTTATTGTATATTTAGAAAATAATAAATGGTTTTATCTTCCACAAAGGATTGTAAAATATTTGAACAAAGAGGATCCTTACTTAGCCAAAATAAATGAAAAAACCTGGACAGTTATTTACAAAGGACGTCAATCACCGAATGGTTTTGCAATATTTGAACTTAAATATAACTAACATTTTTAGGAGCCTGTACTTTATATATAGAAAATAAAAAATTTTTTACAAAGGAAAAGTCTACCATTTTTTTTTTTAAATGTAAGAATTTCAAGGTAAGGTTTTACTTAAAACGCAACTAATTCAAGGTCACAGTTATATATTCTTTTAAGAACAAATTACATCAAAAATTTAAGACAGGCATAAACATGCAAAACTCTTAATGATCTTTTACATTTAACACCTGCAAAAAATTAAAAATATCTCCTGTTGCTTATTCGATATCTTTGTTTTATTAATAAATGCATATACAAAACTATAAATGACCTTTTTTAGGTTTAACAGACACTTTCTATGCATTCCTTAATACAATAGTTAATAAAGGAATTGAAAAAATTTTCTCAAACAAAGCAATGCTTTCATATAATGTTAATTGAAAAAAGGTAGGTGTGTTTTTCTAGTTTTTGGTTACACTCATTAACCGAGAGGATCATAAATTTATTTGTTTTCTATTTATTGCTTCAAAAGGATATTGAAAATTCCTTTGTTAAGTAGCTTTGTTTTAGGGATAAAATATACATTTAAAACTATAAATGACCTTCATAGATTTAACACCTGCAAAAAATTAAAAATATCTCCTGCTGCTTATTCGGTATCTTTGTTTTATTAATGAATGCATACACAAAACTATAAATGACCTTTTTAGATTTAACACCTGAAAAAAAAATTTTAAATATCTAAGGTTCTACTTAAAACGCAACTAACTCAATGTCACAGTTATATATTCTTTTAAGAACAAATTACATCAAAAATATAAGACAGGCATAAACATGCAAAACTCTTAATGATCTTTTACATTTAACACCTGCAAAAAATTAAAAATATCTCCTGTTGCTTATTCGGTATCTTTGTTTTATTAATGAATGCATATACAAAACTAAAAATGACCTTTTTAGATTTAACAAATACCTACTATGTATCCCTTAATACAATAGTTAATAAAGGAATTGAAAAAATTTTCTCAAACAAAGCAATGCTTTCATATAACGTTAGTTGAAAAAAGGTAGCAGTGTTTTTGCTAGTTTTTGGTTACATTCGTGAACTGAGACGGTCATAAATTTATTTCTTTTCTATTTATTGTTTCAAAAGGATATTGAAAATTCCTTTGTTAAGTACCTTTTGTTTTAGGGATAAAATATACATTTAAACTATAAATGACCTTCATAGATTTAACACCTGCAAAAAATTAAAAATATCTCCTGTTGCTTATTCGGTATCTTTGTTTTATTAATGAATGCATACACAAAACTATAAATGACCTTTTTTAGGTTTAACAGATACCTGCTGTGCATCCCTTAATACAATAGTTAACAAAGGCATTGATAAATTTTCTCAAATAAAGGAATGCAGAATGCATTCATATTATTGTACTTATGTATGTAGTAGTGCACTTAGAAAAATGTATATAAACTCTACTCTTTTAGAGCAGTGATTCAGTATTCTGTGCTAAACAGTTAAAAAAACAATTTAGTATTCTGGGCTAAACATTTAAAAAATCAATTCAGAGTTTTGTGCTAAACATTTAAAAAATCAATTCAGTGTTCTAAACATTTAAAAAACAATTCAGTATTTTGTGCTAACTAAACATTTAAAAAAAAACAATTCAGTGTTCTGTGCTAAATATTAAAAAAAAAAATAAACAATTCAGTGTTCTGTGCTAAATATTAAAAAAAATAAACAATTCAGTATTTTGTGCTAACTAAGCATTTAAAAAAAAAAACAATTCAGTATTCTGTGCTCAACTAAGTATTAAAAAAAAAACAATTCAGTATTCTGTGCTCAACTAAGTATTAAAACAATCTTATTTGGTAAGTAAAAACTATTTAGTGTATATTATTTAAATATTTAGTCAAACCAAAAAATAATCATAGCATTAGTGCTTAAAAAAAATTTATTTTATGTTTGTATTCATAATAATTAAAGTAGGCTTACTAAGAGCTTATTTAATAATTAATTAAAAACATCTGTCGAAAAAGCCTTTAATAAGCCCATTTTAATTATTATGTATATGATGGCTAGTTTATAAGTATGTTATTTTGATTATTTTTAGATCATATAAAAAATATAATAGAAAAAATGGAGTCAAAAATAGTCTGCCCCGAATGCAAAAAAAGTTTTTTTAATCAAGAATTTTTAAAAATGCATGAGATGTCTCATTCTTCGGGTTCGAATAAAAGTGCAATGAAAGTGGTACAAAGGGCATTTAAGAATAGAATAATGACCTATTCATATAAAAATACGAATGAAGAATGTCTACTACCAGAGTTATTTTTGGAGGAAGCTAAGAAGCCGTTCGAAAAAGAAGTGTTTTCATTTTTAAATTGCAATTTAGCTTTAAAGTTTAACATAGAGTTGTTTGGTTTATATGCTAAAGGGGACCTAAATGATATGGAAAATAGTGCGATAGAGGTGAAGCATTTTCAAACCAAAATGAAGGAAATTTTTCACATTGATGGTTTTAATGATGAATATAATAACAATGTTGATAATATTAAAAGTAAAATGGAAGAGTTTCAAGAACGAGATAGTGGATGGACCCTTATTCAACTCATTAAAATCCATCTAAATTTAAATAAATATCAACCATTAAAAGGTTCAACATATATTCCGCTTCCACCTAAACTCACACTGAAAAAAGCATGCATAAATGTGCAGAATAATGACGATTTCTGCTTCAAATGGTCTCTTCTTTCTGCTGTTTCAAATCAAGCTAATAGTCACAGACCAAATAACTATGCTGTTAACATATCAGATGCAGTAATTGACTTTAATGGATATTCTTTTAATTTCAATGGTTTATGCTTCCCCCTTAAATTAAAAGATATAAATTTATTTGAAAAAAATAATGCAAATATAAGCATTAATGTATTTGGATATGATGATGACAAAGATTTGATTGTCGGACCTTATTATAAAACTAAAGAAATCAAGCCACTTCATATTAATTTGATGTTTATACAAAAAAATATAATGGACACAACTATATCACACTATGTCTGGATAAAAAATATGTCAAGGTAAAATTTATTATAAATTTATATTTAATGTGTGTTTTAATTAATTGTAATTTTTATATTTTTTTTTTTTTTTTTAATTAACAGATTAATAAGGTCACAACAAAGTAAAACTAAGAATAGTATTTTCGTTTGTGATTTTTGTATTCACCATTTCCAGGAAAAGCAAGATTTGGAAAAACATGTGAAAAATTGTAGTAGAAAGATAAGTTATGTACCCCAAGCAAATAAGGTAAAACTAGAATTTAAGAATTATAATAATTGTATGAATGTACCATTTGTGGTATATGCAGACTCGGAATGCATATTTGAAAATATTCAAACATGTGTTCCGAGAGGGGATATTTCATCGACAACATTAGTTGACAAACATATCCCCTATGCTTTTTCTTATTATATTAAGTGTAGTTTTAATAATGATTTAAATAAGCTATGTAGCTTTAAAGGATTAGATTCACCGAAACAGTTTATAGAGGGTTTGGTTAAAGATATTAAATATTTACAGGATAAATATTTATCTTTGGTAAAACCCATGATACCCTTAACCGAACAGGAAAATTTAGAATTTCTTTTGAACAATATATGTCATATTTGTTCTAAAGATATTTTACATGAATTAAAGGTGAAAGATCATTGTCATTTAAGTGGCAAATATAGAGGACCTGCTCATAATTCATGTAATCTTAATTATAAAATACCAAAATTCTTTCCAATAATTTTCCATAACTTTTCGGCATACGATTGTCATTTATTTGTTAAAGAGCTTAACCAAATTGATGATGGTCCTATTAATATAATTCCTCTTAATAAGGAACTATACATATCCCTTTCAAAAACCATTAAAGGTGATAAAGGGGATAATATTGAATTACGATTTTTAGACTCATATCGATTTATGTCATCTAGTTTGGACAACTTGGTTAAAAATTTAACAAACAGTGATTTAAAGTTAGTTAAATCAATATATTCTAATGAAAGCCAATTTAATTTATTGGTAAGAAAAGGTGTGTTTCCTTATAGTTATTTAAATTCTATAGGAAAACTTAATGAGTCTAGTTTACCAAGCATTGAACATTTTTATAATAAATTGACAGACACAAAATGTTCTTCTGAAGATTATAACCACGCTCAAAAAGTTTGGAAAACATTTGATTGCAAAACTTTGGATGACTATTTAATGTTATATCTAAAGACTGATGTTTTATTGTTAGCTGATGTTTTCGAAAACTTTAGGACAATTTGTAAAAACATTTATCATTTGGATCCCTGTCACTATTACACAGCTCCGGGACTTTCATGGGATGCCATGCTTAAATTTACAGGCATCAAATTAGATTTACTGACGGACATAGACATGATAACATTTCTTCAAAAGGGCATTAGGGGAGGTATTGTGCAATGTTCTAAAAGGCATTCTATCGCAAATAATAAATATTTATCGAACTATAATAATGAATTGCCTTCTAAATATTTAATGTATTTAGATGCAAACAATCTATATGGTTGGGCAATGTCTGAAGCTTTGCCCGAAGGTGATTTTCAGTGGGTAGAAGATGTTGATAGTTTTTGTTTGGATTCAGTTTCAAACGATTCAAATATTGGATATATATTAGAAGTTGATCTGATATACCCAGCTGAAGTTCATGACATCCACAATAATTTACCATTTTGCTCAGAAAATAAAAATCCTCCAAACTCTAAAGAAAAGAAGTTAATTACTGACTTAAATGATAAATATGAATACATAATTTATTATAAAAATTTGCAACAATGCTTAAAACATGGGTTAAAATTAAAAAAAATTCATAGAATATTAAAGTTTAAGCAGTCTGCTTGGTTAAAAACATATATCTCATTAAACAATTCTCATAGAATCAATGCTCAAAATACTTTTGAAAAAAACTTCTTCAAATTACTAAATAACGCAGTATATGGTAAAACCATGGAAAACGTAGACAAGCGAAAGAATGTTAAAATAGTAAACAGTTGGGAAAGTGTTGGAAGGAAAATTGGAGCTCGTTTCCTTATTGCAAAACCAGAATTTCATTCCTACAGCATATTTGAAGAAAACATGATAGCAGTAGAACTTAATCAAAGTTATTCACTTTATAATAAGCCTATATATCTCGGATTTACAATTCTAGAACTTTCAAAGTGGAAAATGTATGACTTTCATTACGATTACATACTTCCTAAATATAATTTGAAAGCAGAACTAAATTATATGGATACAGATTCATTTATATACACAATAGAAACTAACGACTTTTATAAAGATATCGTTAACGATATTGATGAAAAATTTGATACGTCAGAATATGAAGCTAATAATAAATTTAGTATTCCACAAAAAAATAAAAAAATATTAGGTATGATGAAGGATGAAAATAATGGTAAGGTTATGAAGGAATTTGTAGGATTACGAGCAAAAATGTATTCATTTAAAACTGAAGATTTGAAAGAAGTCAAAAAAGCTAAGGGTATCAAAAGTAATATATCCAGAAATTTAAGTTTATCCGATTATAAAGACTGTTTATATAATAAGAAAATATTCTATGGAAGTATGTATATTTTTAAATCAAAATTACATACTATATATACATCCCTTATTAATAAGATATCTTTAAGTTATTTAGATAATAAGAGATATGTATGTAGTGACAATATTAATACATTAGCTTGGGGTCATTATAATGAAAAATTTTTAAATGATGATGATAATTTTTTCATACAAATTGATAATGATGCAGAATTTCAAAATTATAAAGATCGATTTATGAATGAAAATGATGAAGATGATATTTTTATGGAAATAGATAACGATCAGGAATTTATAAATTGTAGAGATCAATTTATGAATGACAATGATGGAGATGATATTTTAATGCAAGTTGAATAAAAATTATCATCATTATTTATTAATATTTATAATATGTTAGTGAATAATAAGTCTAGTAGATATAATAATAATAATATAAGCTTTGTACTATGTAAATAATGAATAACAATAAGAAGAAAGAAAAAAAATTAGGTAGGTTTCGGTCACTAGATTTGTTAAGTGTAATCTAACATATTAATTAACATTTTAATTAACACGTTGGATTATACTTAATCAAACTAGTAAGCATAAGCTAAAATGCTACCGAACGCGTCCACAGGTTGCGGATAGTGGAACGCCCAGTAAATATATTGGGTAGCTGCGAATAAAATAAAATAAGCAGTCGCGGACAATTTTAGTAGTTTTTAGTAATTACTAATAACAATTCGCAATGTATAAAGGCGAATGAATAATCTTAAACAACAAATTTCAAATTTTTGTAAATAATTAAGAACACAATATTGTAAAATCTTTAGTTATTTATTTATTTATTTCAAATTATATTTATTAAATAAAAATTTAAGACATAAATGTCCGCAATTAAACGTATTAAACTTTTGTTTTTGTTCATAGTTATATTTGATAGGAGTTTTTAAATAGTTTACTAGTTCTAGAGGTGGCTGTAAGTTTCCAAAACTATCAAAATATTCTTTATAGTTGTGATTTTTAAAGTAGGCTACCCAATGTGTTCCAGGACCACTAGAATTATCTAAGTTAATTATACCACATTCTTGAACTAATGGTTTTTTAGGTAAACTGTCACGCATAAAAACACCTCTGAAATGTTTTAGGTGTTTACCATATTTTATTAAATGTAGATGATTTAATGGCTGATTGGGTAGATTATTTAAAAGTTTTTTGGAGTTGATTTATAGTAAAGTCCAAATCCAGATTTATATGGTTTCAGATATAAACCTTTCCCCATAGCAATTGATTCCATATATCTATTATGACGAGTTGCTTCTGCTAGTTGCTCTTTTCCTTTTTTTATATCATTAACTGCTTTAACAATAGCTGATCCTCCTGTTGCTAAGCCTCCAAGTGCAGACAATGCTGTCAGAATTGGAATTAATGGTAGGAATCCGCCAATTTTTGGCATTGGTATTACCCTTGGAATAACTACATTTGATTTTTTATTCTTCTTGAATTTTGAGTTTATGATTTTTTGCGCCATTTTAATAGCAGAATTGATACTTTCAGGTTTTTCTTTTTTTAATATCTTCAATGCATTTTTAACAGTAGTAGAAAATAATTTTTTGTTATATTTGTTTCTCTTTTTTAACTTTTTCTTCGATTTGCTTTTTTTCTGAATTTTGTATTTCTTCATACCTAATCCTAATTTAACTTTTGCTTTCATCGTGTTTGTCACAAGCCAGGCGTGCGCTCGTTCTTTGAAACTACTATCGTTGGATATAACTCGCTGCCAAGATTTTTCCGCCAATATTTTATCGGCTTGATGTCTTTTGTTTATATTGTTTGTTTTTGAATATGTAATATCGTGTTGTCTACAAGCTGCATCTAATAAATTGATCCCTTTATCTCCTCTTGCTAAACGTTTTTCAAGTTTTGTTCCAGGTCCGCAAAACTCATAACCAGGTAAATGTAATTCAATAGGCAATTTGTTTATTAAGTTGTTTACTAAACCGATACCAGTTTTATACTGATTATGTTCAGATCTGTTGTTGTAGCTTATACCCATTTTATACTTTAATTATTTAAAGATGTGTCAATGTTTAATCCTATTGATATTCTAAATTCAAATGATAAGTTTTTATTATAAAAGAGGAATAATATAGCAAAACAAATTAGTTTTAAATATGCGATTGGTAAAGCAAGCAAAAGAAATCGTAGTAAGAAATGCGGACGAGGAACAACATAAGCAATTTCAAATTAATCATAGTGTATTGCTACCAAATACAATACGAGCATTAATTGTTGGGCCCTCCAACTGTGGTAAAACAAATGTTATGATCAGTCTAATAGAAAGCCCTAATGGTCTTCGCTTTAAAAATATTTACATATATTCTAAATCTTTATATCAACCAAAATATTGTTATCTCAAAAATTTAATTACTCCAATCAAAGAAATCAACCTTTTTACATTTGCGGAAAACGAAAAAGTTCTAAGCCCAGCTGAAGCAAATCCCCATTCAATAATAATATTCGACGATGTTATTTGTGGAAAGCAAGATACTATAAGAGACTACTTTTGTATGGGTAGACATAGACATATAGATTGTTTTTACTTATGTCAAACTTATACAAAGATTCCCAAGCATCTCATACGCGATAATTCAAACATGATAGTACTATTTAAACAGGATGAAATGAATTTACGACATATATATAATGATCATGTTATCGGTGATATGTCATTTAAAGAATTTACAAACATATGTAGTGAGTGTTGGAAAGATAAGTATGGGTTTGTTGTTATTAGTAAGGATAACTCAACCAATAATGGTCGATATAGAAAAGGTTTTGATAAATATATTCAGTTGTAAGGTTATAATTTAATATCTGTTGACCGCAGTCAGAAAGAAAGCAGATTATTAAAAAAAAAAAAAACAAATCATCATTAGATATAAAGCAGATCATCATCAGATATAAAGCAGATCATAAGCAGATATAAAGCAGATCATAAGCAGATATAAAGCAGATCATCATCAGATATAAAGCAGATCACAAGCAAATAGAAAACAGATCATAAGCAGATATAAAGAAGGTCATAAGCAGTTAGAAAGTAGATTGCTTTTAGGTATAGAGTTGATCAGTTCATATTGAAACGTCTAAATATGGATAATAAATTTTTGGGTGATATTGTTAAGACAAGAGAGATATTAAAAGAAAAGTTTAAAAAAATTAAATTAAATAACGAAGATAGAGTTCAAGTGTTAGAAGAAACACTTAAACCTATAACAAGACCTTTAAAACACATTATAAAAAAAATTGATAGTTATCAACAGGATGACTTATCAGAAAAAAACTTTAAACCTTCAACAACAAAGTCATACATTATAAATAAACAAACTAATGAAGGGATGAAAAATAACAAAATAGATGATTATGAATTAAAGAATGATACTTCAGTAACACAAGTTCCACCACTATCATCAGAGGGTAGCTCTGATAATTATGATGATGCTGAGAGTTATGAATCCATATCTGAAAATAAAAAACTCCCACTAGTTGAAAATATAAAATTACTCCTAAAAAACAATACGATTGACAAAGTTTATGGCTTTAACATTGATAAATATGGTAATTGGCGATATGCCAATAATGAACTTAAATTTAGTAGAGATAATAAAGTTCAAATAGGAGAACCAATGTGGGAAATGACTCCAGGATTATTTGAATTAGTTTTTCATTCGAAACCTATTCATTATACTAAAACTGATTTAAAAAAATACAAAGAACTTTTAATTTATACAAACGCACATAAGCGTTGCTATCAATCAAATGATCAAATTAAGGGTACACGAGCGTATAAATATCTTCATATCATAAAAAACTTATTTAATACAAAACCAGATGATTTAACGAAAGGTTGGGGTATTTCATTAAAATCTGTTAACAACCGAAAACCTAACTATATATATTGGAATGATCCGAATGAGTTAGTCGATAGATTACATTTACTTATTTCATCAGAGGCAGCTGGTCATAATAACCATAAGAACGAAATAATTTCTATTGTGGAAGAACTTAGAGAAGCTAACGTAATATATTAAAAAAAATTAAATAAAATAAAATAAATAAAATGAATTATATAAATAAATTTGGAGAAAGTTCAATTAAACATAAAATAAGTAATCCCACATTTAGGGTCTGCTCCCATAATATACAAATTCAAAATATTAAGAAGGACGTAGACTATATAAACAATATAATAAAGGCTTTTCAAAATAAATTAGATAATGTGGATATAAGTGTTTTAACTAAAATACAACAAAAGCTCAATGAAATAGAAAATTATATATTTGGAATAGAAAATATCAAAAACGAATATGATTATAAATTAAATATTATAAGAAGCGATATAAAAAAATCAATTACAACAGAAATTGTTAGAGATGTTGAAGTTATTAGAAAGATCGTTGTTGAACAAATGCACTTTGTAAATAAGAATTTAATAAAGAATATTGAAGAAAGGTTTAAAAAAATTGATGGTTTTATTTCTAAATGGAATGTAGAAAATCAACAAACTGATGTAAAAAAACGAAAAATTGAATTCCCTAGAATTAAAGTAGCAAAATAAAAAAATTCAATATATTTAAAAAGATAAAAAAAGGAACCAGTCGATTGTATGCATACATATTAATAACATGATTGCGGATACTGATAAGAAAAAAATAGTTGACGAGCTACACAAACAAGCTAGAAAAAATTTTAAAAGAAGACGAGTAGTTATGAAGGGAATTGATGATTTGTGGCAAGCTGATCTAGTTGAAATGGGAAATTATGCTAAATATAACAAGGGATATTGTTATCTTCTAACTGTAATAGATACTTTTTCAAAAAAAGCATGGACTGCAGCCATAAAAAAAAAAACTGCAGCTTGTGTAGCTAACGCATTAAAAAATATCTTTCAAATCAATAAGCGAAAACCCAAAAACTTGCAGACAGATGATGGCAAAGAGTTCTTCAATAATCAATTTAGGCAATTAATGGATAATAATCAAATAAATCATTACTCAACATATAGTATTCTGAAAGCATCAATAGTAGAACGATTTAATAGAACATTAAAAGGACTGATGTGGAAAGAGTTTAGTTATCAAGGAACATATAAATGGATTAACAAACATGAAGAACTTGTTACCAAATATAATAATACATTTCATAGAACAATAAAGATGACTCCTAACGAAGTAAACCATTCAAATGAAAAAAATTTACTTAACACAGTATACAGCAATTTAAAGATATTTAAAAGACCTAAGTTTAAAGTTAACGATTTTGTTCGAATAAGTAAATATAAACATACTTTCGAAAAAGGATATACACCAAATTGGACTACAGAAATATTCAAAATTAAAACTATTAAAAACACCAATCCTAATACATTTTTATTGGAAGATTATCAAGGACATGAAATCAAAGGCGCTTTTTATGAATATGAGATTATGAAAACTAAATTTCCAGAATCATATTTGATTGAAAAAATTTTAAAAAGAAAAAAAAATAAGGTCTTTGTTAAATGGTTGGGGTTTTCATCACAACACAACTCTTGGATAAACGTAAACACTGCATAATAAAAAACTATTACAAAATTGTAGATCTTTTATTCATTCGCCAGCGGTTACAATGTCAATAACATTAACATTAAACGGAGATTCTTCTTTACTGATTGCAAACTATTTTCCATCAATTGAACTTAAAGAAAATTATGTTTGTGGTCTAATAAGTTTTGATACTTATCACTCAATTCCTAATATCGATATAGAAAATAATTTGTTTCATATTGGTAATTATGAAATAGAGATTCCCGTTGGATCATATGAATTTTCAGATATAGCGAGACTACTCACTAAAAGATATCAAATTCTAAATGAAAATGGTCTTCTTTCTCTGGAAGCAAATCATAACACACTTCAGACATATATTAAAAGCAGTTTAGACCCAGTTTTATTTAACAAAACGAGGTCAATTGGATCTTTGCTAGGTTTTAGCAAAAGAGTGTTAAACGCAGGTGTGGAACATTATTCTGATAAAACAATAGATATAACGAAAATAAATACTATAGGCATTGAATGTAACATTGTATGTGGGTCATATATAAATAACACGTCTGCACATATTTTGCATCAGTTTTCACTTAACGTTAGCCCAGGATATAAAATAACTGAAGCTCCGGCTAATGTTATATATTTACCGGTAAATTCGAGAACTATTAGTAGTATTGTTTTGAAAGTTGTCGATCAAGACGGAAATCTTATAAATTTTCGTGGTGAAAAAATTACTGTTCGATTACATTTAAAACCTATTTGAGTATGATCATATTTAACAAAAACGAGTTGCAAAAAGATTCGGCATTCATTCTTTCTTCATCAACTGAAGGTGAAATAGAAAAACCTTTATACTTTAAAAATCGCTTCAAAGAAAACAATAAAAAAAATTTTACAGCCCTTAAAAAACAGGCTAGCATTCTTAATAAGACCAATAAGGAGATTCTAATTAATCTAGGATTCAAATTAAAAAATTAAAAATTATTACACAGTGTAATACAAAACAATTATAATAAAATGAGTAGTATTATAAATATTTTACAAAAACCTCAATTTGATAACTCAATCATCAAAAAAGAGTATCACAGCTATAACTCTTACTTACAATCATTTAAAAACAATGATGAAATACGTATCACAATTCAAAACCAGGATTTATATGTTTTACCACATGAAAGTCTCTTATATATTGAAGGACGTGCAACAAAGGAAGATTCAACGGCTTCATCTTCTATACATCTGTTAAATAACTGTATGGCACACCTTTTTGATGAAATTCGATATGAAATTAATGGTGTAGAAATTGATCGTACACGACATTTAGGAATTGCAACAGAATTGAAAAACTATGTATCGCTTAATAAATCTGAAAGCGATAATTTATTAAATGCGGGGTGGTCACCATTTAATAATACTGATCTTAAACTTATAAATGGATATTTCAATTTTTGTGTACCATTAAAGTTATTACTTGGATTTGCTGAAGATTTTAATAAAGTAATAGTTAACTCTAAGCATGAGTTGATTCTTTTACGATCCAAGGATGATAAACAAGTTTTAAGTTCTGATGTTCTAACTGAAAATATTAAAATTAACATTTTAAATATTACTTGGAAAGTACCACATGTACAACTCTCTGATTCGTATAAATTAAAAATATATAAAACTGTAAATAATCGTCATCCACTAAGTGTAGCATTTAGAAGTTGGGATATGTATTTTTACCCTTCACTTCCAGAAAGTACAACAGTTTTATGGAATGTTAAACTTGCAAATGAAAATGAAAGACCTCGTTTTCTACTCTTGGGACTTCGAAATAATGAAAATATATATAAACATTGTGATTTGACTGATATAAAAGTACACCTTAACTCTAATACATATCCTTATGATGATCTAAATCTTAAATTTGATTCTAATCGGTTTGCTCTACTATACGATATGTATTTAAAATTTCAGCAGAGTTATTATTCACGAGATCCACAACCATTATTAACACGAGAAAATTTCAAAAGTATAGCGCCAATTATTGTTTTGGATGTTACACATCAAAATGAATCAGTAAAAACAGGACCGATAGATATTCGTATTGAACTTAAAACTTTAAAGAACATACCAGCTAACACATCTGCATATTGTTTAATAATACATGATAAAATGTTTGAATATATTCCTCTTACAAACGAAATAAAAAAACTCATATAGACAAATTTTTGAAATAATATAAATGCTGAAACTATTGCTTTATATGATTATTAACAAACATTTCGTTGTAGCAAAGAGTCATACTTTTAGTGAAAAATGATAATAAAAGATATATACGATTTTTTCAAAAAATGTTCCCATATTGTTTCTGATGAAGACAAATTTAAGCTTATCAATATTCAGTCACATCTTGAGTATGAAAACAATTTAAAAACCTTCAAAAATAAGTTTGGTGAACACTATGAAGACTGCTCTTGGTCAGACGAAAATGCTAAATGTGGACCAGACACCTGCTCATGTTCTCAATATAGGAAAAGAAAATTAGCAGTCGAAGAAGAAGCAAAACAGCTTATGCAAACATACTACAACATTTATAATATTACCAAATGTAAAAATTGTAATTTCCATAAGACTTAATAAATAAAGAAACAAAAATATTATTATATAAAATTAAACTTTTATTGTTATTATTTAATATTTTTATACTTATATATATATATACATAATTATAAAAAAAAACAAAAAAAAAATATTATAAATTTTCTTCAATTTTTTTTAATGCTTCTAATAAAAGCTCATCCTGACCGTCGTTCATGGCCAAGAATGTTACCACATCTATCGGTGGTAACTCTTCAATTTTTATTATTTTAATAGGGTCTTCCTGTGCTAATGTATGCATAAATAAATCATCATCTTCTTCCATGAATTGCTGAAGCACTGCTTCATATGATGTTGTTGTTGTTTCTGTTGAGGATGGTGCTGATGATGTTGTTGTTGTTTCTGTTGAGGATGGTGCTGATGATGTTGTTGTTGTTTCTCTTGACGATGATGCTGTTGATGATGATGCTGATGATGTTGATGATGTTGTTGTTTCTGTTGAAGATGATGCTGATGATGTTGCTGTTGACGAAGTGTCTTCTATTATACGTTTTTTGTTGTGATACGTCTTTAACTTATAATATAAAGGGGTTCTCCCCGTCATATATAAGTTATATGCCTCATTGTGTTGTTTTCGAATGTGTCTTCTCTGATTCGACACATTCGAAAAGGTTACAATTTTACATATAGGGCACAATATTTTTGACTCCATTTTTTCCATTATATTTTTATATGATCTAAAAATAAACAAAATAACATACTTATAAACTAGCCATCATATACATAATAATTAAAATGGGCTTATTAAGGGCTTTTTTGACAGATGTTTTTAGCATAATTGTCAAATAAGCTCTTAGTAAGCCTACTTTAATTATTATGAATACAAACATAAAATAAATTTTTTTAAACACTAATGCTATGA
The DNA here is from genome assembly GCA_963583895.1 of Melanophora roralis. Taxonomy (NCBI): domain Eukaryota; kingdom Metazoa; phylum Arthropoda; class Insecta; order Diptera; family Rhinophoridae; genus Melanophora; species Melanophora roralis. Next base: position 22,050,873 of record OY757189.1, read on the forward strand.
TTATTTTTTGGTTTGACTAAATATTTAAATAATATACACTAAATAGTTTTTACTTACCAAATAAGATTGTTTTAATACTTAGTTGAACACAGAATACTAAATTGTTTTTTTAACTGTTTAGCACAGAATACTGAATCACTGCTCTAAAAGAGTAGAGTTTATATACATTTTTCTAAGTGCACTACTACATACATAAGTACAATAATATGAATGCATTCTGCATTCCTTTATTTGAGAAAATTTATCAATGCCTTTGTTAACTATTGTATTAAGGGATGCACAGCAGGTATCTGTTAAACCTAAAAAAGGTCATTTATAGTTTTGTGTATGCATTCATTAATAAAACAAAGATACCGAATAAGCAACAGGAGATATTTTTAATTTTTTGCAGGTGTTAAATCTATGAAGGTCATTTATAGTTTAAATGTATATTTTATCCCTAAAACAAAAGGTACTTAACAAAGGAATTTTCAATATCCTTTTGAAACAATAAATAGAAAAGAAATAAATTTATGACCGTCTCAGTTCACGAATGTAACCAAAAACTAGCAAAAACACTGCTACCTTTTTTCAACTAACGTTATATGAAAGCATTGCTTTGTTTGAGAAAATTTTTTCAATTCCTTTATTAACTATTGTATTAAGGGATACATAGTAGGTATTTGTTAAATCTAAAAAGGTCATTTTTAGTTTTGTATATGCATTCATTAATAAAACAAAGATACCGAATAAGCAACAGGAGATATTTTTAATTTTTTGCAGGTGTTAAATGTAAAAGATCATTAAGAGTTTTGCATGTTTATGCCTGTCTTATATTTTTGATGTAATTTGTTCTTAAAAGAATATATAACTGTGACATTGAGTTAGTTGCGTTTTAAGTAGAACCTTAGATATTTAAAATTTTTTTTTCAGGTGTTAAATCTAAAAAGGTCATTTATAGTTTTGTGTATGCATTCATTAATAAAACAAAGATACCGAATAAGCAGCAGGAGATATTTTTAATTTTTTGCAGGTGTTAAATCTATGAAGGTCATTTATAGTTTTAAATGTATATTTTATCCCTAAAACAAAGCTACTTAACAAAGGAATTTTCAATATCCTTTTGAAGCAATAAATAGAAAACAAATAAATTTATGATCCTCTCGGTTAATGAGTGTAACCAAAAACTAGAAAAACACACCTACCTTTTTTCAATTAACATTATATGAAAGCATTGCTTTGTTTGAGAAAATTTTTTCAATTCCTTTATTAACTATTGTATTAAGGAATGCATAGAAAGTGTCTGTTAAACCTAAAAAAGGTCATTTATAGTTTTGTATATGCATTTATTAATAAAACAAAGATATCGAATAAGCAACAGGAGATATTTTTAATTTTTTGCAGGTGTTAAATGTAAAAGATCATTAAGAGTTTTGCATGTTTATGCCTGTCTTAAATTTTTGATGTAATTTGTTCTTAAAAGAATATATAACTGTGACCTTGAATTAGTTGCGTTTTAAGTAAAACCTTACCTTGAAATTCTTACATTTAAAAAAAAAAATGGTAGACTTTTCCTTTGTAAAAAATTTTTTATTTTCTATATATAAAGTACAGGCTCCTAAAAATGTTAGTTATATTTAAGTTCAAATATTGCAAAACCATTCGGTGATTGACGTCCTTTGTAAATAACTGTCCAGGTTTTTTCATTTATTTTGGCTAAGTAAGGATCCTCTTTGTTCAAATATTTTACAATCCTTTGTGGAAGATAAAACCATTTATTATTTTCTAAATATACAATAACTTTTGATCCATGCTGTGTGACCTTCCACTCGAAATTTATAATTTCGTAAGTTTGATTCAATGGAATATCATCAATTCTGGTGTACTCTGGCTTTATACCTTGGGCAATATTAATTATTTGTTGATACATCTGAAAATTAATGTATGTATATAAATAAACGAAAACCTTTATTTTAAGAAATTTTATTCTTACCATTCTATTACGTGTACTTTGAAGCGATGATAACAGAAATAACTTAAGTAAACCACTTTACAGCCTTTTATATCAAGTTTATAATAGACAATAAAACTCTCAATTAACTAAGCATTAAAAACTCAATGTTTAAATGAATTCATAGAGAATAAATGATTGTTATTTAAGAGAAAAACACACATTAAAAATAAAAATTATGGGTGTTGTGTACAAATACACATTATTTCTTATGGGGAAATTGATATATGATAATCCTATTGGATAAATATATGCACTGGTATTGCTAAACCTATACAGATCAATGCTTAAAGGAACGCATACACACATCAATCCTAATTGAGTTCTAATTGGATTAAAGTTGGGTTCCAATTGCCTTCTAATTGAAATCGTATTGATCTCAAATAGAACTCTAATTACAAACGCTAAAAAATTCTATTTGAGTTCTAATTAGATTCTTATTGAATTCTAATTGGAAACACATTAATTGTATTCCAATTGGGTTCTAATTAGATTCTAATTGGAAAAATTTTCTCGCCACCCCACCCCACTCCTTATGGAAAACGTCTACGGATTACTCCTTATGTAAAACGTCTACGGATTTCTCCTTATGGAAAACGTCTACGGATTACTCCTTATGGAAAACGTGTACGGCGCAATCCTATTGTTCCAGAATCCCCACAAATATACTACTCATATCGCTATTAATATCATCAAAAAGCAAACTTTTGTGAGTTCTTTTTAAGAATTCGGATACAAGCCCAACCAGCCTTAAGCAATTTTTGGATAACTGTGAATAACAAGAATCTTTTTTTAGATTGGAACTATCAAAACTAGATTTGATAAAAATTCTGATATATTGACATACTGGAGCTCTGGAGCGATGCGGTTTCTTAATCTTTGCAAAAGGGTGGTTGGAAAAACCTTGTGCATATGACAAGTCATTGCGAACAACGACTCATTGCAAAGGGCATCACTACAAGTTAAGCGGTCTACAATCACCGCTCTGCGGGGTACCATAGACGAACAAACGATTAGGAATATTTTATTACACTGTCCGCCGTTCTTATGCCTAGGCCTAGGGTCTAATTTCTCCCTTAACCTGGATTAAATACTAGAAGTGGGTAAGGCGATATATCTGGCACATGATAAAAAGTATTTATAACCCAAGACTTCAAATCGTCGAATTATTTCAATTGGAGTCGCTGCTAGGTTTTTTTACTTGGCAGCATTAAGAACCCAAAAAATCCATGTAAACACTTAAGGGCTATCTAGATAAAACTGACTAAGATAAAAAATTGCATAATTGTTTCTTATTTATAACAATTAAGAAAGTCATATTTGGTTGATCCCGACCATACTACTTATACCCTACACTACATTTGTATGGGGGCTTTTTTAAAAAAATAGACCCATTATATTTTTACTCAGTAGAACAATTGGTGGCACAAAGCTAAAAACATATTCAAAGTTTTGATAAGGTGAAGTAATATTCAAGCAATTTAAGCCCAAAATGTATATATCAGGAGGACATTTGTATTGAGGCTATATCAAAAAATTAACCGATCAACATTTTGTTCAGTGCACAAGAAGGTTACATAAAGTAAGACCCAACTGTGGTTCAAATAGAGTATTATTTGAGTAATATTTAACCCAGAAAGTTTATTCCGGACAACATATATATGCGGGAGTTATAAAAAAAGGTACCGCTAATATTCGTATTCAGTCCACCGCCGGTTATAAAGTTAGCCACATACACAAAATTGTGTCATTTATAGCCGAAAGTGCTTATATTTTGAGTGGACACTAGCATGGGAGCTATGCCAGAAAATTTACCAATCTTTACCAAAAAAAAAAAAAAAATAGGCTTTGTGTGACTGCCAAAAACTTTAAACAGTAGCTTGCCTAAAAGAAAAGATGGAAGCCCAGGATGCGATTCTGAATCGATCGGCATACTTAAAGATGGGTTTTAGACCAATCTACTTTTGGGAACAAACAAATTAAACCCGTACCACTTAATACAATTAAAATAAAAAACGAGTTTTTCTTATCAAAATAACGCAATCAGTGCCCCTTTTACGATTCGACGGACGTAACAGGGGCTTTATGGTACGTTTATACAAAACGTAGAGAAAAAGAGTGTAGGGTTTCCTTCAGGAAGCTTTTTATATTGTTTATACATTTTTTACATTTATTCAAAATAATAATCAAGCTTGAGGTCTTGTTTCATATATAATAACTTTATTGCCTCAATATTTCGTCATTCACTGGATGCCGAAATATTGACACAATATAGTTATTATATATGAAATCAGACCTCAAGCTTGCGTATTATTTTGAATAAAGGTTATTATAAAGGCCGAATAAATATACAACAAAACTCATTTTTTACATTTTTATATTAGTTTTAATTTTAAGTCAGAAAGTGGGTGCTAATTAACATAAGAAAATTTTCCAAAAAGCTTAAGGTGGACCCGCGCCTGAATAAATAGAGCAGTATCTAAGGCAAAAACTACCACAAAAAAATGGGAAGTTTAGAAATAAATTAAAAAAAATATGATTAAAATATAAAATATATATATTTATATTTATATATAAAAAAATAAAAAACGAGCGAAATAGTTAAAACCAACCAAAACTTGAAGGGTTAACCATGACCACATTGATAAAAAGAAATTTTCAGGCAGGAAACTAAGGAGAGCCATTTTAAATACAATTTCTTGATGTATGAAATTGAAATGTTTGTTAAGCAACTTAGGTTTTAATTCTTGATTATTATTTTTTTTAAAAATAATAATTATTCTATTAAATAGCTTTTTGAGTTTAAAATGAGGTATTTTTTTTTTAATAAATTTTATTTGTTTGATTTTGCGAAAATAAAATTTTTGTTAGATTTTTTTTCTAATTCATTTTTTTAATTTTTTATAATTTTCTAAGAAGCTATCGAACATAGCTTTTGATTCTTAAGTTGCCACCGGATCTTAAAGTCGTAAAAATCTTCGTATCTCAAGTAAAGAGTCCTCAATTGAAAAATTTGAAATTTAAAAAATTGTCAGGCATTCGCTTAAATATATAAGAAAGACAGAAAATTTTTTTAAAAAATTAAATACAAATATTGGTTTAAAACATGCAATTCGTAGACAAGGATTGCTTAAAAATTGACTTAATTCGGAAATTACTGTTAGCGATTATTTACAAATTTTGCTAAATTTTTTTTTTGTATATGAGTATGTAAAAATATTGAAAGCATTTACCTTTGCAAAAAAGCACAAACTGACAATTATGCCTAAAAACAGAGTTTAAAAAAAAAAAAAAATATAAAAGAAAATATTTCTAAAAAAAGTCTGAAAATAATAATTGAAAGTAATTGTTGTTTCTGCAAAATAATAATTATTTTCGCTTTTTTTTGCAAATTTATTACGTTCTCTAACAAAAATTCTTTAAACACCCTTAAAAATTAAAAACATCCCAGCAAAAACTGCTGCTTCGCCCTAGGTAGGTTTGTAAGGGAATATCAAGACAGCAAAGCTTACAAACCTGCTTACGTATGGCATGATATTTGTTCACGATGTCCCACTTAGCTGCATTTCATGTTAAATGCTTATTTCGGCGTTATGAATATCCAATTAATTCATGTAATTTTGGTGCTTCTTTAGTTGTTTTAATTTATTGCGTCATCGAAATAAATGTTTTGCCATGTTTTTATGTTCGTTACGTGACGAAAAACTAATGCTTTTTTAACTCACTGCCTTACAGTAGTGCTTCTTAGTATGCACTTGAGTAAGCGAGTGTGTAAAACAGTAAAAGTTTTGCCTTTACTGCCATACACTATTGCATTTATTAAGGGAATAGATAAGTGCTTGCTGCGAAGCGCATTAGTATACTAGAAAAAGTATTTACAGCTTACAAAATCTCGATTATTTTTTGCTGGGATGCATTCATTTTTTATTTTAAAAAACTCACTCTTGTAAAATAAAAATACGATTATTTATCACAAAAATATTTGAGACATGAAACTTTTAAGAAAAGTAAAGTTGCTTCTCTCAAAAACTATTTTTACTTTATTAACAAAAAACTTGTTTTCTCCTTAAGCAAATAAAATGGGAAAGATATTTGCCTTGATAAGATCTATGGTTTTGGTAATACTAGTTTTTAAGCTGGCCGAAAAGAGGCATTTCAACGCTACTGCGGTAAAACCTTAACAGATACTATGAAAGTTATGTGCCGTAATGGTTTTAATGAAAAACCACTTAAACGTAATAGTTTATTGGATAATAGTAAGTTAAACCAAGTATTACTTTTTTTTTTTTTTTGGTTTTAATTTATTAACATTAAATACTTAATTATTTGTTTATTTTATTAAAACACTTTAAGCTATTTATGAACAAAATGTTTTAAGTTTTTACTGCAAGCTCTTAACCAAAGATACAAAGATTTCTTTAATTTCCCAACATCTATATTTTATTTAGATTTTAATGATTATCCTTTTACTTTTTCTTTACTTACATTACTAACTAAAAAATATTTTCTTTTCTTGCTGTTGTTTCCTATCCATACATTAATGGAATAACGCAAACTATAGCAAATGAGTTTGATTATAATAGTTTGACAAATGACATCGCAAGTTTAAACATGTCAGTCTCTTCAACTTCACTACAATATCCCGGCTTAACATACACAACTAAATCAATGCATATTTCTTTGCCACCACACGCTCTCAATCTAATATTGTCTAAACTATATTACAATAAAATGATGGTGTCTAAAACTCGTCGTCAACGTCGTAGTCCTAGTCCTGATGGTATATATTATGAGTGTTGCCTGAAGGCCTGCAGTACCGCAGAGATGATTGCTTACTGCCTTTAATAAGCAAGATAAGCAGCTAAAACATCAACAGCAGCATATTTCAGATTTATTTATATTCAAAAACATATAATACATACATACTTACTCCCTTTAAAAAAAAGATTATAAAATAAATTTAAAAAAAATTGAAACAATTTTTAGTTTAACATAAAAGTTTTATATGCTGAAGGAATTTGAAAAGATGAAAGAACTATTTGTTATACTTGCTCTTTCTGGCATTTTTATAACTATGTATTTAAGGCTAAATAAATTTTTTTCATAGTAAAATTACTTAAGCCAACTATGTTGTATCTTTGTCTAAAACATTTTGATGGTTTATTATAGAAACGACGTAACTCGTTTTTTATTTTGTTACTTATCAGGGGTAGAAAAACTTTTCATAAAGTTTGTTAAATTTTGCATGTTAAAAATTTTAAATGCAATTTTTAATAAAAAGAGGTAACCAGTTTGATTCTCAATAAGAAAAAATAAACAAAAATTATGAAATAGGCATTTGTTTGCCAGAATGCGCAATAAACGCTTCTTTAAACAAATAAATCGATTTACGTCCTTTCTGTATTGACATATTCGATTTATATACCTAATTTATAATGTTAAAATAAACCAAAAATATTTTTAATAAATAAAATATATATTTTTGTCTTCACTTTTTTATTTGAATAAAGTAACAATAAACCAGGAATTTTTATTAATTAACGCACAATGTATTGAGGAAGTCTCTGAGTATTGATGTATTAGATGGGGTGCTTCTAATTGTCAGCTTTTTCAAACTAGAGATTAGTATTACTTTTAAAAAATTATTGCAGTTACTGACTGTAAATTATTAAGGAAGTATTCCCCGTAAAGTTGTTTTTAAATACAAAAAAGAGTTCATTTTATACAATATTTTTTTTAACTGATTTGAAGGGTTATTCAAAGCTACAAATAAACAAAAATACTGATTTTGAGTTGAAGTTAATTTTGTCAGTTATTTTTAAGTAATATTTAAGTTTGTTATTTTTTTCTGATACGTTGTGTTTTGCTGTAAATGACAGAAAATCTAGTTAATTGTAGACGAATTTGTCGTTTAACTTTTTTATGTCTAAATTTAAATGAAATATTTTGTTTTTATTTACTAATGAATATCATGTTGGAGGATTTTTAAATAAATATCCAGTTATTTTAATTTTATTTCCAATTGGTTTTGCATAAATAATTTTTTAAGTGTAGAGACTTTTGAATTGAAACTTAATTAACCACAAAATAATATGCATTGAGTGACTTAACTTGCTTCACACATTTTGTAATAATGAAAGTTCTATTCTTGTACCTTAGAGGTACATTCTGGAAAAAAGCAAAATTCGAAAGGCATTTGATTGGTTTTTAAAAAGTATGCTCATAAGGTCCATTTCTTATTTTCCTAATTGTTAGAGGTAGAAACGAAACCAAAAATGCATTCGACAGGTCTCGAAAAATTAAAAAAAAATCTTACTACGTTTTTGAAAAAATAGGCCCTATTGCAAAAGACAAAATAAAAACCTTATTATAATGCTGATTAGTTTCAGTCTGAACCAGTTAAAAAAATAAATAGAATTCAAAATCCGTTCGACTGCTTTGAAAAAAAAATTAGTCCGCTTTTTTGCTTTTTTGAAATTTTGGACCCTATTAGGCTAGAGGGGGTTATTTTAGTACTGCTTAGGTTCACTTTGTATTTTTTGAACCAATATAGGTAAAAGCAAAATTCGAAAGACCTTTGACATGTCTGGATAAAATATGAAAAGGTTGTTTCTTTAATTTTAATTTTTAAATTGTGTCCTAAGGATTAAGATAAGGTAAAAGCTATATTTTTGAACTGTTAGGTCCAGTTTGTAATTTCTGAACCAGTTAAGATAGAAATACTATTTAAAGTGTTTAAATTCCTCGGTTTTCAAAAGCATGGTTATTTTGGGTAGTTTTTGCAGGATATTTTTTAATTTTTATATATTTAGTATTGAAATATGAAAGAAATTGATATGGATCAACATTAGGCCCGGAAGTCAATTAAATTGACTAAATATTTTTTTTTAATTTGTTGATACTTTTCATAATTGTTTGGATTTATGAAATTACAAATATGAAGTCAAAAGTAAGCAAAGTGAGCTTATGACTCCTGAAATATAAAATTAAGAGATTTTGACCTAAGTCAGCAAAATAGATACAGAGTTTCTACTTTTTCACTTTTTTGATAAATTTACTTTAGATTATGGGGGACCACAAATATCAAACTGATAACTACTTGTTCAGATTGGGGTTGAAAATCAATTATGTGGTCAAAAACTACTTTTTCGTTTTTTTTTAAATAATGCATTTTCTAATGTACTGGTTATTCTAGAAATATAAAGAAAACATTTGTTGATCCCGACTGAAGCCAAAAACTATTTCTTCACTTTAAATTAAATGCTGTTGAACCTAGAAGTCATCAAAATAGAAATTTATAGATTTTGGTTTGCGATTTAATAAAAAAAAATAAGTAAATTTTTATTTTGTTTTATTGCATTTAGTACTTTGTTTTTGTTAATATTTAAAACTTGGCTACAAAGTAGTAGTATAATTGCTAGTGTAATTATAAGAAGTTCGTTTTTTTTTTTAATTTTTGTAAAGACAATTTTATTCGTTCTTTGCATTCATTCTGGGTAGGAACACATGTTTAAAAAAAATGGTAAAAAAATAATAATTGGACGATTAGTTACCTTGGGAACTGGGTATTTAGGATGTTTAAATATTTTATAGGGAGATAGAAGCAATAAAAACAAATAACAAGTAAATTGTAAGATAATAAACAGGAAGAGATTTAAGTGGACAAAATCCGAAAGTATTAATTTTAATCACGTTTTAAGGTGGCCATATAAAAAAGTTGAACTATTTTATACTTAAAACATTTTGATGTGTTATTTAAAAAAAGATCTGAAATATCTGGTAAATCGCATCCAATCTGCATGGCTTTTATTTTGCATAATTAATAGAAAAAAGATAGTTTTTTTATATATTAATTTACTAAATTGTCACATTCACTACTTATATGTGTCTTTTCGACACATATAAATCGCAGGAATATTTTTACACAATCTAATTATGAAAAGAGTATTGGTAATTAAGAAGATGATGCTCCAGGGATATCTTTTACTGTTTTGGATATTGATAAAGTAACATGTGAGGAATACAGTAAACTGTTTTTGATAACGGTGGAGCTCAGTGGATTTGACTTACATTTTTTCAAGGCGTATTTCTCCTTGAAATATTTTTCAGTAGATTCTGAAAAAAACTAGACTGCTACACAGCAAACAGCATGAGCTCAATTTTGATAATATTTATTATTTTTTGTAGTAAAAACTACAAAAAAATTTGACTAGGTTTAAGCTTATGTTTCAGAAATAAATGCCTGTATTTCGTATCTGATTTATGTCTTAATTCAAAAATGGAAAATACTTAAGCTAAAAAAAAGTACGAAGATCTTACAGCAAGCATTTGTAGAAAGGCTTATCACACCCCAGCTACGCTAAAGGTAAACAAAATTACGGTGTGAAAAAATAAATTAAAATTTATTTTTGTACGAGTTTAAAATAATTCATAATAAAAGGCAAAACTGTCAATAACGAAATAATTATGCCTCATAATAACCGTTTTCTTAATTTTTTGTTTGTAAAACGTGTTAGTTCTAAAAAAAATTTTCAATAAATTTTCCACAACGGTTTCAGGCCGTTTTCTTTAAGTATTTAATAATGTGTCTTACAGACACTTGTTGGTAAGATTTTTAAATTTTTATTTCAGTAGGATTATAGTTAAACAATTTGATTGTTTATAACTCAACATTAGCACAATTTATATGTTAAAAATATAATAAAACTACTCAAAAAGTGTTTATTTTTAGAAAACCTTAATGCAGAGATGCAAGTGTTTTAATATACAGCAGGGCCTAAGACCAAAATAACAAGTATTTGTTTGTTTATTTGTATAGTTTATTGAGAATAAAGATTATAAACATGTATATATATCGTATGTGTGTTCATAAATTTCAAAAATAGTATTTTTGCCACTTAGATATATATTTTTTATTAAAAAAAAAATGAAAAAATATAAAATGATTTAATTTTATAAATGCTTAAACTATATAGGTAGTGATACAAACATTTTTTTAAGTTATTAAGAAAAAAAATACATTTGGCCACCCTACATTTTTTCCAGAACGCAATTGCAAGAATAAACTTAAAGTTGTTATAGTGTCAACAATAACTTTTCTTTTAAAATAAATAAAATAAAAGTATTGAAATAAAAAACAATTCTCATAAAAAAACTTTTTTTTATTGACATTATTTTTTTGTTTCTTGTTTCTTTTCAGATTTTCTACTTTGGATTTTAAAATAATCGCTTTAATATATAAAAACTTCAATTCCCTGGAAACGAAACAGCAAAAAAGTTAATCATCTACAGAACTTTAAAAAAAAAGTAAAATAAAGTCAACAAACACTTTAGCTTTAAAAGTTTAGAAAAAATCCTTAAACATTAACAAAACAATAAAAGAATAAACGAAAAAAAAATTATATAATTTACAAAATATATGGAAACAACTGTTACTTCCAAAAAGCAAAAAAAAAAAAAATGGAGAATAATTTTAACAACAATCAAAATCCATAAATATAAGTGAAAAGTTTAGTTTTCAAAAATATTTATATGTTTACCAAAATACACAACTACAGCAATAGCAACAGCAGCGGTAACAGAAATGCATACAAAACTGAGAAAATATTTAACTAAAAACAGAAAATGCTTATGTAAAAGTAATTATTAACTTACAGCTACAGTTTAGGGAGTAACTGACCTGACATACTATTACATTCATATATGTATGTACTCAGTATGGCAAGTACATTTAAACATCCATTTTTCACAGAATAACATTTATGCTCCCATTTACAATTTACAATTAAAAAAGTTATTTTATCTTTTAAAAAGGGACTTAGAATTTTGATTTTCCAAATGAGAAAATATTAAAAAGTAAGCAATGCACAATAACAAAAAAAAATAATTATATTCCATCTTAGCCGTCTAGACGATATAAATTTTTTTAGATATTAATATATATTTGGGCCTGCGGCCAACAGAACTAAACCTTTTGGGAGAAATGTTTTGAATATGGCCAATTTTTTCTGAAGTTCAAGTTCTCCGATTAAGAAAACAGTAAACAGCTTCAGATACTCCAACTTTTTTAGCCCTAAAAAATGTAAAGAAGTCAATTTTATAATTTTTACGTGGTAAAAGGGCCATACGTGGAGAAAAATCTTTTTCTCATTTTTCAAAAGAAGCAGTGAACAGTACTGATCGTAGTAAATTGACAAAAATATACAACAATAAATTGGTATATATTTTAGTTTTTCATTTTGCAAATGTTTATTTATATCATCATTAAAAGAAATATTCATTTTTTTTCATTTTATTGAAAATGTCACACCCGTCTCATTTCTTAAAAAATTTTTTTATAAAAAATATTTTGGCATTTTTTTTTGTTAAAATCAAGCAGATTTAAAACCCTTTTAAACCACCATGTAAATTAAATGCATGAGGAAGTTATAGTCGGCCCAGCCCGACCATATAATACCCTCTGCCGCATTGATATGGGGCTATATGAAAAAATTTTCCAATAATATTTATTTCTAGTAAAATAATTGGTGGCATAAAAATAAACATGTGTGTACAAGATGAATTAGAAGATGAAGTAATATTCTAGGCGATTGCGATGCTTATTCGGAGAGGGCATTTGTAGGGATGGTGTATATTTGAAAAAAATTGCCGATCATATTTTTGTTTAGTGTACTAGTAAGTGGCCTAAAATAAGACACATAGGAAAAATTTTGTCAATAGTTGTGTTCAATAACTTGCCAGTAATTAATAGCAACGAGAGAGTAAAAAGAAATATTAGTTGTGTTCAATAACTTTCCAGTAATTACCAGCAACGAGAGAGTAAAAAGAAATATATTCAAAATTGCTCTCAAAAATATTTAAAATAAATGAACACTTTTACAGTCAAAACTTGCAATACAATGTGTTTTGTTATTGTAAACTTATAAAAATTTTAAACTTAAATATTTTTTCAAAGCATAATGACAAAGACTGTTTGAATAATTTCTGATAGTAAAATTTTTACTAGCAGAAATTATCAGAAACATTTTTGTTTCTAAACAAATTACGCTCTTTATTGGCTCTCCAGCTGCTAATTTTTTGTGTACGTGAACACTTACTTGTAATAATTATCGAAAATTAGTGATAATTTTCTGTAAATGAACACACCTAATATAAAGTAATATTAGAGTCAGTTATAGCTCAAAGTGCTTATTCATCACTGGCTTTGTGCCAGTGCCAGAAAATTTATCTCTGCCAAATTCAATATGATGGCAAAAAAATACATTGACACCCAGTCGGACGGACAGGCAGCATGCCTTAATAGGCTTAGACAGTGATTTTGGTGTGATCGATTTACTTGAAGGTGGATCTTAGACTATTATTTTTTGGCCGTTACAAAAATCTACACAATCGCTAGATAATATCGCTACCACGCGTATGCAGTGGGGATATTTAAAGTAAGGCCGTTCTTAAAAATAGTTTATACAACACGATTTTAAAGTCAAAGTTTTTTTCAAAGTTAAATTTTGTAAGGTCATACCCTTTACAGTTTCCTCGATCAGAAGTCTTGTATGCGTTAAAAAGAAAAATATATGTAAAGCTTTTAGGCCCGTCGCAACGAAACTGATCAAATGTTGGTTTTTTAGAATTGTGGGAGTGGCTTTTTATTTTCTCCTTTTGTAAAATTTCCGAAAAAAAAAATTCAAATTTCCCAGGAGCCACTTCCTTCTATATTTTTATTTGGTAAAAAGGTTTTCTTTTTAATTAAATTTTATCGCAATAAAAATAATCAATTAAAAATTTCTAAAGACAAAAAGTCATAAAAAACATGCTCAGCTTATAGGTAATTTTTCTCGTAATATTTCGAAAAATAATTTTCAAATTTAAAACTTGGATAAAGTTTTACCCCTATATTTATAAAAATTAAAGTTGGGCTATTTAGCGCTTATTTTGCAGACGTCTACGGAATAGTTGTCAAATAAGCCTTTAATAAGTCTACTTTATTTTTTATGAATAAGAGCGTTATTATACTGTTTTTAAAAAATTATTTTTTTAAACTTAAATAATTTCGATGTCACTCGTAGACCTTCAGCTGGAAAATACCATCTATAAATGTTTTTTTTTTTGTAGGAACTTTGATAAAGTTTCAAATATAGTTTTAAAGTAAGAAGTATAAGCTAACATATAGATAATTTGAAAGACATTAACATATTGAAATATATGTCTGCAATAACTAAATCAACAAAGTTAAAGTCTAATGATAAGATTAAACAAGGATATATTTAAATATTTGTAACGCCGAAAAAATTAAATTATGTGACCCACTTTTAGGTATTCCAGTTGATTTTAACTCACTTCTTGTGTCGAATTTAGAATATCTGTCTAAATGTCTGTCTATTATTCTGTCTACCTGTATGTCTGTGTGCATGTCGCTCTATCTCTTTGTTGGCCTGTCCATCCGAAAGTGTTGGGTTCAACGATTGATAGAATCCTGTAGTAAACAATTCGAAATTTACCATGGGTCTGATTAATGTCAAACATAAGGATATGACATTCAATCTTAGAATATACATTTGTCATCGAAATATAGATATGCCAATTTTTTTCGGTAAATATTAACCAGCACAATTTGGTCAGGCTGACGCATACTTCTTCAACTTGCATTATTTGTTGATCTACATTTAAAAAGTATTTTACGTATGTGTAAATGTAAATGTTTTTTATATTAAGGAACAAATATTAATAAATTGTTTTTGCTATTTTCTTGCAGAAAGATCAACATTGAATTTTAATATTTGGTAAAACAAATATTATGAAGATGCAGTATCAATAAATAATTGCATTAGTTTAAAATTAACCTAAAGATCAAAATAAAAAAATAAGCAATTTTGCCAACAACAAAAACTGAGATAAAGTACTTAACAATAAAAAAAAGTATGTATTTATAAAAAAAAGAAGAAAAATAATCTTAAGATATGAAATAAAACAAACAAATAGTAAATCTACGAAAATCCTGCTTAAGGAAATAAAAAGTATGAATGCAAAGAAATGCTTACATTTCTGCAAAGCATGTGATTCTTAGCGATTTGTGTAAGAAAATAAATATATTTTTTTATTTTCGTTATCTTTTATTGCTTATTTCTTAACTTAAAAAAGCAAAATATATGTAATATATGTGTTCATATAAACAATACTAAAAAAGAAAAAAAAAAAAGATTTTTTTCGAAAATAAAAAATACGATAAAACACATTTGGCAATACGTTAACGTACAACTTATCTTCTTTTTTTTTTGGAACTTTTGTTTATGTTTCTGCCTTATTTCCTAATAAAATCGTCTCAAGTTGACTTTGGCCTCGTTTTATATTATACGTGAATAAGCTGTAAAGTGAGATTTGTAAGGACTTATCCTTAACAATAAAAACAAGGTCTTGTACTGTTAAATCTGGTGACATAAAATACAAATAAGAAATTTATTTTAATGTCGTTTATATATCAAATACTACCACTACTACATCCAAAGCAACTAATACTATTGCAAATAAAATACCTTTAAACGGAAAAGTTACAACAACAAATACATATGCTTTAGTGTAAAACGGAGAACACACATATTATTATCAACATACTACCTGCATATTGAGCTCCTTCACACCGATCAGTCGTCATAATACAAGAGTAACGAAAATTTTTAAGTAAACAAAAACATAATAAGTGCATGTTTGTATGTGAAGACACAAAAAGAATAAATAAATAAATTGAAAAGTTAAAAATCATTTAAAGAAAAAGCTAAAAAAAAAGTTTTAAAAAAATATTCGCGTGTTCTTGTGATAAGGTTGTGCAAATAAAACTTTTCTACTTTTTCCTCTGGTGTAAAAAGCATGTGAAGGTATTTATTTTCTAAGAAAAAGAAAATAAATCAAAATTAATACGTATGCGAAAGTCTAGCGTATAAATGTATACATAAATAAGTATGTATGTATGTGTTTTATACCTTCGTTACTTCGTTACCTTAACTGGTGGTTGTATTTGTGATAACTCAAAAAAGTTTAAATGTTCAAAAATAACGTCAAAATAATACAAAGCCCCAACACGTAAAACTCAAAGTATTAAAGGTAAAATCATATTAAACAAAAATAAACAAAAACAACAAAGAAAAAGATTAACATTTTTAACGCTGACTTAAAGAATAAAATTAACATATTTGGCACGCGCAGCAATACACACCCAGAAAAAAATCACCCAATTTGTGTACACGTGTGTGTGTGTATGTTATGCAACAACCATCTTTTTTAAATTGTTTCCTGCAAATACCATTTAAGCCTAATTCTAAAATTTGGCAATTTTGTTGACGAAAATTTTTCAAAGGAAGTATCCGTTTTACTTTTCCCATCAATAAGTATGGCTGTGTTTAACTCTCTGCCGGGATGTACTTATTTCCTGCGTATGGGACTTCTAATACTTACTTTAATATTGGATAATACTCAGGCTAGAATAGGTAAGTCTTATTAATAAACTAAAAATAATACTCAATATTTTTTTTTTAATTTTAAAGTAATTTCAAATACTGATATTGGATGAAAATTTCGTCCGAAAAAACCTATATTAAATTAATAATTTACTTGGCATTTCCTTAGAATTGCATTTACAGTCCAGTAGCTCTAGTAAAGGAAAAGCTTCAAGAAATTACTTTTGACATCAGTCTATTACATATCCTGTCTTAGATGGTAAGTTGTAAAAATTGCAACTGTTAGTCCTTAGGTGTACGTTTGAAAAGAATTTCTAAGCTAATTATTCAAGAAACTTCAGGTTAAGTTTTTCATTTTTATAAATATTTATTACTATTGAGTTTTTATTTCTATGAACAAACAATTAGTATCCAAATCTTAAATAAAAATAATTAAGGTTTCGTTTTAGGACAATAGTGCCTCTTCAATCGCTTGATCATCTCTCCGAATGTTTTTGCTTTTAACATTCCAAGGAGTGGCAGTTATTACTCACAGTATTTTATTTTTTAAAAATGCTCTTTGGTGTCAGCAAAGGCAATGCCTAATAGATTTTGGCTTCCTTTAGTCCAATTTGTGCATAACTTCCATGTCATGTTAGACATAGGTTCAGATAAGTGTCAAGCTATTTCTCTGAGTGGAGAAGTAGTTGCATTATTGCATTTTTCTCTCATAACTTTAAAATTTTTATGACAAAACAATGTTTTTCTGTGATTGGTTTAAAGCCTCTTAAGAAACTTTACTAGCAGTAAGAAAATCAGTATCATTAAAGAATGTTGACGTTTATATTTGACCAGAATTGTACTAGAATTCTTTCTTTACGAACGCCATCCCCTGCAGGTTAAGACAACTTAAGCAATCCAAGTCTTTTATTAAAATCTATAAGTCGATTAGATATTTTTTTAGGGATATAGAGCTTTGCCGGCGGCTTTAGCTTTGGTTTGCTTAACAAGCCTTCATTCCATACTAAATCGCAATTTTAAAAGACATCAATAAAAAGACAATCAATAACAGACAAAAATAAAAACGTATCATTCTTAGAATTTTGCTTAGAGGGAGTTCAATTTTTTCCATGTTGGAGTGGCACTAAATTGGTTTTATAATTGATTTGGAGAGCAAAAACTTACAACTAACACGTAGCACAGGATTTCTAGCAATTAGCCAATTAGTTTGGGCCGTTTTCAGGTTCGTTTGTATCAAAAAATATCTTTTTTTTACCTTCTAAAGTTCAATTTATTCTTTAGTTTACAGTACGCATGAAAACGGCAAAAAAGGGGTACCTGTCCTAGTTTAATAGACTGACAAGGTAGTTGTTATTCGATCAATTCAAAAAATGTGTTATTTAGATGTAACAAGCCATCTTGTTAGTTTAGTCCTTCAAGCCAAAGTATTTATTTTTAAACCATATACTGTTCTTTTAAGGAGACTTGCATATAGTTGTAAGTTTTCTATGCCAAAATACCTTTGTGAAAAAAAAAAAATTTATAATTTTGAGAGCCATGAAAAACAAAAACTGATTGCATTTAAAACAATTATATTACATAATATATATTCCTCACAACAATATTTTAATAACGTTAAATAGAAAGTTTAATTAAGTTGAGTTCATACTATATCCAAATATGTCTTATGTACAAATTAAATATACTATTTGAATTATATTATATCATTTACAAACAGTAAGTTAATAATTCAGGCATAGAACAGGGCTTACTGCAACATTCATCTGCCACACCATCATGACGACGTCTTCGAGTTTTTGCCATTAAGTTATTATGATTAGCATAAAGTTTGTCAAAATATATTGATGAAAATAATTGCGATGGAAGGATATTACTTTCAAGACTGTTATCATTGTAATCGGTAGAGAGTCCTATTTAAAAAAAAATGTTTAATTTTATTACAAAATGATTTTGGTATGTTTCGAATATTTTTAATTTACCAGATTTTTTAGCTCTAAGATTTTTCGGATTGAAGCCATTAATACAAATCGTGTCCAAAAATTCAGTCAGCGATGGTCCGCACAAGCGAAATTCGGCTGAACTTAAGTTGCTGGCGACCAGTAGTAACAATGTGCCACAGAATACACATTTAAAAGAACTCATTACCAGTTTCTAAACAGGAACAAAAATTTAAGAAATTAAATTTAAAATAATGGTTTGTTATAAGTAAAACTATTTTGATGTAATGCTTTAACTTCAAGAACCGAAGATTTAATGGTTTCTTTCTATTAACCGGATTCCTTATATATACAAAAATAAATATAAAAAATTTTAAATGAAGCCTTAAGGGATATAAATGAGATTTCTAATTAGCATATGCGTCATAATTAATAATGACTTATTGCATATTTATAACCCCACCCACATATGAAGGTATAACAAATATGAACTTGCACATTTTCTCCTCATATGTGCATGTTTCGACATGGTTTTTAGTGGATATACTGTCAATAGGCTGATTCATAAAGTTTTTCAAGTTGCATTTAAATTTAAAAGTCATTATTAAAGACTTGTTTTAATAAATCACAATCCAATCCTTTTTTTCTAATATGTTTTTAATTTAAAGTCAAAATTTTTTTGTCACAGAAAAAAACCTTTAATTTAATTGGACATACCTAATGTTTTATGCATACGCACTCTACATATGCATACTGCAGATATATGTACAGGTCATATAGGTAATATGCAAATTTAGTTTATGAGTTATTTTATCATCCTTGAAATCTTTATATATTTGCCACATGTTAAGTGGGTTAAGGCTTATGCAATCAGTATTTTGTCTAACAAATATTTTGTTGTTGATTTCTGTGCTTAAATTATTCTACACTAAATTATAAATAAGGCTTTGGTTTAAAAAAACAGAACAATGAGAAAAAAATTTTTAATTTGCTTTAATTAAATAAATTGGTTACTTTAAATAAATAAATTATTAAGCATCTGTCTCGTTAGCTGAACTAGGCATTATAGTATTGTAAAAAATCCATATAAAATCGGAAATTTCATTCAGAGTTTTTCAAGGCCAGACATATGGTCAAATGCATTTAATAATACCACACAGCAAAAATTACGCAGTAAAAAATTAATCAAACATCTAGTTTTTCTGAATATTCATTAGTTTTTTGCACCCTGAACGTTTTTAGTTAAAAACTGAACACGACGTTTAGCTTTATGCTGAACGCTGGTCTTGTTATACCCTTCATCAGTTTGTCATTTCGTTTGTAATTTCTTTGTTATCCATTTTGATAGGGAAGTCGATATAGCCGTGTCCGTGTATCCGTCTGTCACTCTGTTCATCTGTACGTCTGTTGAAATCAAGTTTTTGAAATCAATTTAAGCACTACTGCAGACAATCGCTATTTAAAATCATCAATATCGGTTAACTACCCATCCAGCAATTTTTTCATTTTTTAATCAAATTTGGGTCTTTTTCGACTCCACTGCGCGATTAAAAAGGCAAAATATGCGCGCATTTTCTGAGCATAAAAGATACTTTTGTCGGTAGAAAAACGTAACTTGCCGTGACTCTTCTTGATAAGTCTTTTATGAGTCTTTTTTGATATTAGTTAAGAGTCATTTTCGACTCCTTTTTAAGTAGTATTTGAAGTGTTTTCTGATCATATATAAGTCTAATTTTAGTCGTTTGTGACTCTCTTTCGAGTCGTCTTTCAGTCATAATTATGGTCGCTTTCGAGTCTTTTGTAAGTCCCTTTATTGTCATTTATTACACGTATTTCTATTTTATTATTTATTATTATTTTCAAAATACATATGTATGTATATACTATAAAAAAACAAAAAAAATAAGGTAATTAAAATTGTTTCGTTTTCTTGTTTTGTCCCATATGGCTGCTTAAGTTCTTCTTCCTCTTCCAAGTTTTCTACCTGTCTTGTGCAAATTTGAGCTGCAACGTTTTTCCCCTTTCTTACTTTGCATTTCACTGTTTGATTACAATATTTTACTTTAAGGATTTGTGGATAAATGCTAAATTTAATTACACGTTTTTATTATTAATCCTTTAATTTCACTTTCACAGCAAAACGAATTTTATACCACGATGTTACTTTTTATATGAACAAAAATTTAAGTGTTTGACATTTACTTAACAAGCAGTGTTTAATCATCTATCTGCGCAAAATATGATCATAAAATACATAATTTTTATCACTTCTTAAGCACCTGCATGATCTGTTTTTGATTAAGCATTTTTCAATCTTCTAGGTGAGTAGAAAATGATAATAAATGACGAAAAAAGTAGTCACATTTTAAACGTCTGGATGGTTGATTCGCGATTGCTGTACAATTTGTTATTGTATTTAAAATCAAACTCATTTCACTCAGTAGCGCGAATCATTTTCTAGTCCTTTTTTGATCGTGTAAGTGATTAATCAGTTTTTGATCACCAAAAGTACTCTTAAAAGACTCAGGAATGTGATTTTTTGAAAAACAATCTTCCAAATGCTATCTGGGTACCGACCAATATACAGGCAAAACAGTGCCATTGCATCAGTTTTTTAGAACAAAATCACAAATTCCATACAAAATATGTAGCAAATGAAAATTGGAAACGCTGTTAAATATACAAACGGATGGGCTTGGACGTAGGTAAGAATTGTCACATTAATTGATGTAGGTGTATATGTATATATGTATGTATGTATGTATGTATGTATGTATGTATGTATGTATGTATGTATGTATGTATGTATGTATGTATGTATGTATGTATGTATGTATGTATGTATGTATGTATGTATGTATGTATGTATGTATGTATGTATGTATGTATGTATGTATGTATGTATGTATGTATGTATGTATGTATGTATGTATGTATGTATGTATGTATGTATGTATGTATGTATGTATGTATGTATGTATGTATATATTTACATACATATTTATATACGCTTGTATGTGTGTTTATATATTTAAATGTACATAAATACAAATATAATTTAATGCGTGCCGAAATCAGCAATCATATGTACGTATGTATGTACTAATTTCCTTTATTTATTATCAGTGTTATACCAAAGAATATGAATATACTAGCTAAGCCCCAGTGTGCTTTGCTACACCAATCATAGTACTTAAAATTACCAAAATATGTAATTTTTTTATATATTTTTTAATTTACTGGTTGCCCCATATATGTTGCGGCAAATTATAAGTCAGCCCTGCTCTTTAATTAACATGTAAAAAGTGGGAAAATATAAGGTTTATAGTTTTAGAGATATCCAGAAAGCTTCAGTTATCAAAAATTCTTTTATAAACTTTTATACACAATTCTAGCCCTTTTTAACATATTAACATATTTGGGTAACCTGACGATTGCAATTTAAGTAAGTTTTCTATCTTTATTGGTTTTAAAGTTACAAAAAGTACTTAAACATCATTTTGACCCTTTTCCCCCTTAGGGTCCAATAACTAAAAAATGACCCAAAAACGTACCCATATTTTTTAGGCCTGTCGCACTCAATTTGAATTATGTTCCTATCTTTATTGGTTTAAAAGTTACAAAAAACGCATAATAAAATCAAAATATATTTTTAACCCTTTTTCCCTCTTTGGGTCCAAAATTGAAAAAAGTAGGAAAAACGTAGTCATATTTCTTTAAGACCTATCGAACGCAACTTAAATAACGTTTCTATATTTATTGGTTTAAAAGTACCAAAAAGTACCAAAATATTATTTTAGCCCTTTTTCCCCTTTCGGTCCAGAATAAAAAAAACACCAGATACCTGTCTGTTTGTTTCTTAAGGAAAACGCAAAACTTTTTAAATTTTGTTTCTGTCCTATATACTTCAGCAGATCGTACGTTACAAATTTTTCCCTTTTGTCCCCTTTTTATCCTTTTACGGGCCGAATTTTCAAAAATTCATATGTATTTAAACAAACATGGAAAGTTTAACAAGTGTTATAAATTTCATGTATTTAGCTCTACCCGTTTGCCATTACCGTTTCCATAAAAACCAAAACTCAATTGGTTTCTAAGGTTGTGGTTATAGCGTAATAGTAAGTCACCTGGAGTCAGTCAGTGTTGCCCATAAGTTTGGTTCGAACAGCTGTATACTATGATATGGGCTAGTCAAGTATAAATGAACGTTTAATAAACTTATAGCTTTCTGATGCTTAAGCCAACACCAACACCAGTCAAGTAGAATAAATTTTCAAAACTAGATACAGAATTGTTAAAAATGTTCTTTGAATGGCATTATTGCTTGACTGTTAACAATCTCTATTTAACATACATTCTCTTAAAAAAGGCATACGGGATTGTCTTTTCTTTGTCAGTGAAAACGAAGATAATTATTTTTCAAGAACTAACTAAGAATATACAATCGTTCAGAAATCTTGAACGAGGCGTTTAGTAATGTGTTAAGCTAAACGAGGTTTGCGCAGATGATTGTTGCAATGACAAAATAAAGGTCATCCTAACCTAAGCCGAATAGATTGCTTGAGTCCATATACATATGTTTGCTTAACGGTTAAGCAGCAGTTTCGAAGATATCTTGATAATTTCATATCGCCTGTTAAATTTTACGAGATTAAGTGTATTAGGTTTTCAGTTTTTGTGTTAGTAATACGTCAGGGTTGTATTTTTAACTTTTGAACCACGAGCTTTCTAGTGCTTAGGATTATGTAAACACTAAAACTCCAAATATTTAAAAAAACAAGTAAGAGCGCTATATTCGGCTGTGCCGAATCTTATATACCCTTCACATTGGTCTTTAAATATACCCAGCCGAGTAATTTTGTACTGCAAATAATATAATAAAAAACCTTGTGCGAGTTTTAAAGCCCATAGAAAAAATAACAAAATTTTAATGTTCGTATGAATAATAGAAATAGATGAAGAAGATTTGAGGTCGAGAGTTTTTAAAGTTTTCGACATTATTCATATTTAAAGGTTAATAAAACTTATTAAATGTTCTAGTCCCCCTGCTCTTCACCAACTTTTTCACCAAAATGTATGAATTATTTGATTATTACTTTTTGTAGAATATTCGAAGTCGATAGCTGTAATAGTTTTCCAGAAGTAGCGTATCGAAAATTTTATAAAAATTGTTAATTTGTATGGGAGCTACCCCTTCTTCACCCCCCATCCGAAAATCTTTTTCTTCAGAGCGTAGCCCTTAATGCCAATTACTTTTTGTAGAACATTTGATTTCGATATATGTTATAGTTTCTGAGATATAGCATATCGAAAATTTAACAAAAATTGTTAATATGTATGCTACCCCTTTTTCTGCCCACACTCAAAAATATTTGTCTTTGAAGCGTAGGCCTTATTGTTCAATTACTTTTTGTGGAGCATTTGATGTCGATAGCTGTTATAGTTTCCCAGATAAAGCGTATCGAATATTTTATAATAATTATTAATTTGTATGGGAGCTACCCCTTTTTTTGCCCCCACTCAAAAATTTTTTCTCTAAAGCGTAGGCTTTCTTGCCCAATTACTTTTTGTAGAACATTTCATTTCGATATCTGTTATATTTTCTGAGATATAGCGTATCGAATATTTCATAAAAATTGTTAACTTGTATGGGAGCTACCCCTTTTTTTGCCCCCACTCAAAAAGTTTTTTCTCTAAAGCGTAGGCTTTCTTGCCCAATTACTTTTTGTAAAACATTTCATTTCGATATCTGTTATAGTTTCCGAGATATAGCTTATCGAATATTTTATAATAATTGTCGATTTGTATGGGAGCTACCTCTTTTTTTGCCCCCACTCGAAAATTTTTTTCTTTTAAGCGTAGGCATTCTTGCCCAATTACTTTTTGTAGAACATTTCATTTCGATATCTGTTATAGTTTCCGAGATATAGCGTTACGAATATTTTATAGTAATTGTCGATTTGAATGGGAGCTACCCCTTTTTTTGCCCCCACTCGAAAATTTTTTTCTTTAAAGCGTAGCTCTTAGCGTGCAATTACTTTTTGTAGAACATTTCATTTCGATATCTGTTATAGTTTCCGAGATATAGCGTATCGAATATTTGATAATAATTGTCGATTTGTATGGGAGCTACCCCTTTTTTTGCCCCCACCCAAAAAATTTTTTCTCTAAGGCGTAGCCCTTAGCGTGCAATTACTTTTTGTAGAACATTTGATTTCGATATCTGTTATAGTTTCCGAGATATAGCTTATAGAATATTTTATAATAATTGTCGATTTGTATGGGAGCTACCCCTTTTTTTGCCCCCACTCGAAAATTTTTTTCTTTAGAGCGTAGCCCTTAGCGTGCAATTACTTTTTGTAGAACATTTCATTTCGATATCTGTTATAGTTTCCGAGATATAGCGTATCGAATATTTGATAATAATTGTCGATTTGTATGGGAGCCACCCCTTTTTTTGCCCCCACTCGAAAATGTTTTTCTTTAAAGCGTAGCTCTTAGCGTGCAATTACTTTTTGTAGAACATTTTATTTCGATATCTGTTATAGTTTCCGAGATATAGCGTATCGAATATTTGATAATAATTGTCGATTTGTATGGGAGCTACCCCTTTTTTTGCCCCCACTCGAAAATGTTTTTCTTTAAAGCGTAGCCCTTAGCGTGCAATTACTTTTTGTAGAACATTTCATTTCGATATCTGTTATAGTTTCCGAGATATAGCGTTACGAATATTTTATAGTAATTGTCGATTTGAATGGGAGCTACCCCTTTTTTTGCCCCCACTCGAAAATTTTTTTCTTTAAAGCGTAGCTCTTAGCGTGCAATTACTTTTTGTAGAACATTTCATTTCGATATCTGTTATAGTTTCCGAGATATAGCGTATTGAATATTTGATAATAATTGTCGATTTGTATTGGAGCTACCCCTTTTTTTGCCCCCACCCAAAAAATTTTTTCTATAAAGCGTAGCCCTTAGCGTGCAATTACTTTTTGTACAACATTTCATTTCGATATCTGTTATAGTTTCCGAGATATAGCGTATCGAATATTTGATAATAATTGTCGATTTGAATGGGAGCTACCCCTTTTTTTGCCCCCACTCGAAAATTTTTTTCTTTAAAGCGTAGCCCTTAGCGTGCAATTACTTTTTGTAGAACATTTCATTTCGATATCTGTTATAGTTTCCGAGATATAGCGTATCGAATATTTGATAATAATTGTCGATTTGAATGGGAGCTACCCCTTTTTTTGCCCCCACCTAAAAATTTTTTTCTTTAAAGCGTAGCCCTTAGCGTGCAATTTTTTTTTTTGTAGAACGTTTCATTTCGATAGCTGTTATAGTTTCCGAGATATAGCGTATCGAATATTTGATAATAATTGTCGATTTGTATGGGAGCTACCCCTTTTTTTGCCCCCACTCGAAAATTTTTTTCTTTAACGCGTAGCTCTTAGCGTGCAATTACTTTTTGTAGAACATTTCATTTCGATATCTGTTATAGTTTCCGAGATATAGCTAATAGAATATTTTATAATAATTGTCGATTTTTATGGGAGCTACCCTTTTTTTTGCCCCCACTCGAAAATTTTTTTCTTTAAAGCGTAGCCCTTAGCGTGCAATTACTTTTTGTAGAACATTTTAAGTCGATAGCTGTTATAGTTTCCGAGATATAGCTTATAGAATATTTTATAATAATTGTCGATTTGTATGGGAGCTACCCCTTTTTTTGCCCCCACTCGAAAATTTTTTTCTTTAGAGCGTAGCCCTTAGCGTGCAATTACTTTTTATTGAACATTTTAAGTCGATAGGTGTTATAGTTTACGAGATATAGCGCATAAAATATTTCACCAAATTTATGCAATTGTAGAAAAAATACCCCTTCCCCTGGTCCTATCTGAAAAAATTTTTTTCATTATTTAGGTCCCTTCTTTAGGAGTATCCGTGCCAAGTTTTGTGGCAAGATTGAGTATACTTACTGAGATATATAGGGATATATGCACGGATTTTGTCCTAAAAAAAATGGGTTACTCTGGGTTTTCGCTTATATCTCGGTCAATAGTGAACCGATTTTATTGATTTTAAATAGCGATTGTCTCCAGGATATTTCTAATAGTTTGACACCATTAACTGGTCTGTATCCTTTTATTTGACTCCGGAAACTTGATTTCAACAGACGGACAGACGGACAGACGGACATCGCTAAATCGACTTCCCTATCTATAAGGATCCAGAATATATATACTTTATGGGGTCGCAAATGAATAATAAAGAAATTGCAAACGGAATGACAAAGTGATATATACCCTATCACTATGTGAAGGGTATAATTATAGTCTGTCAAGCCTGACCACCTTTTACTCTACAACACATTTGCATGGAGGCTACAAAAAAATAGACCGATAGCCTTTGAATTCAATATAGAATTTGGAGGCATAAAGATAAACATGTGCGCAAAATTTTGTGGGTGTTATATTCATCCGTACTAACGCGTTATACGCCTACAACGTATGTGGTTAACAAGTAGGAAAATTATAGTCTCTCAAGCCCATCCATAATATACTCTAACTCACAATTAACTTAATATGAAGTACAAACATATATGAATAAGGTAAACAGTGGATTTTTGTTGAAATAATTTTTGAATAAAGCTCAACTTTGTCGGAGTGGATTAGCCGAAACAAAATTTGGTAGAGTAATTGCTTTTAAAAAGTCGTGCGCGTGGGTGTAAGAAGTAGGATTTAAAGCCAAATGTATATAAATGTTTGTGTTAGGTTTTAATAGCATGTTCCAGTTGAAGCGCTTCCAGTAATAGGATGTTGCACATATCCTTTGAAGAACAATTTTTAAAAACCTGCTCATTTTTATCTTCTAAACAAAGCAAATTCTGTAATTTCTCAAAAATACACACACAAATTTAACAAATTTTTTAAAGCATTTATATTTGACAAAATGTGGTTTGGAAGTAAATAAACAAGAAATATAGTTTTTTTGATCTTTTTTGATCTGCTGCTTTATTTAAAATTCCCAATATTTAAATGTGAGTACTTATCTAATATTTTGTACATTTTATTATATTCATTTCGGCTAATTTAAGTATGGTAGGCAATATGCAGATAATTCCTGATATGAACAGGGTCTTTTGCAGCACTCGTCAACAATACCCAACATTCTGGCGCGACGATTTTTTCCAACTAAACTTTCTTTTTCGATTTGAAATATATTTGCCATTAAGTTTGCAGGATATGAGAAGGTGTCGCCTTCAATTAAGTCTCTAGCAGGTATGACCTGGTTGGAAAGAACTGAAAAAAAAGAAACGGGAATTTTCTAATAATATTACAAATTTTTGTCAGGGCTGAATATTTAAATTTTTAAAATAGAATTAAATAAAA
This sequence comes from Melanophora roralis, assembly GCA_963583895.1. Lineage (NCBI taxonomy): Eukaryota > Metazoa > Arthropoda > Insecta > Diptera > Rhinophoridae > Melanophora > Melanophora roralis. The sequence continues at coordinate 22,078,630 of OY757189.1, forward strand.
TAATTTAAAATAAAATAAAATAAAATAAAATAAAATAAAATAAAATAAAATAAAATAAAATAAAATAAAATAAAATAAAATAAAATAAAATAAAATAAAATAAAATAAAATAAAATAAAATAAAATAAAATAAAATAAAATAAAATAAAATAAAATAATATAAAATAAAATAAAATAAAATAAAATAAAATAAAATAAAATAAAATAAAATAAAATAAAATAAAATAAAATAAAATAAAATAAAATAAAATAAAATAAAATAAAATAAAATAAAATAAAATAAAATAAAATAAAATAAAATAAAATAAAATAAAATAAAATAAAATAAAATAAAATAAAATAAAATAAAATAAAATAAAATAAAATAAAATAAAATAAAATAACATAAAATAAAATAAAATAAAATAAAATAAAATAAAATAAAATAAAATAAAATAAAATAAAATAAAATCAAATCAAATTAAATCAAATAAAATAAAATAAAATAAAATAAAATAAAATAAAATAAAATAAAATAAAATAAAATAAAATAAAATAAAATAAAATAAAATAAAAAACAATAAAAAAAAATAAAATAAAATAAATTAAAATAAAATCAAGTTAAATCAAACAAAATCAAGTAAAATAAAATAAAATAAAATAAAATAAAATAAAATAAAATAAAATAAAATAAAATAAAATAAAATAAAATAAAATAAAATAAAATAAAATAAAATAAAATAAAATAAAATAAAATAAAATAAAATAAAATAAAATAAAATAAAATAAAATAAAATAAAATAAAATAAAATAAAATAAAATAAAATAAAATAAAATAAAATAAAATAAAATAAAATAAAATAAAATAAAATAAAATAAAATAAAATAAAATAAAATAAAATAAAATAAAATAAAATAAAATAAAATAAAATAAAATAAAATAAAATAAAATAAAATAAAATAAAATAAAATAAAATAAAATAAAATAAAATAAAATAAAATAAAATAAAATAAAATAAAATAAAATAAAATAAAATAAATTAAAATAAAATAAAATAAAATAAAATAAAATAAAATAAAATAAAAAAAAATAAAATAAAATAAATTAAAATAAAATAAATTAAATTGCATTATAAAAATAAAAATAAAAATCTTTTTTAATGTATAATTATACAGCATAAAAGTAAAAACTCCTGTTCATTTTACCTGATCTTTTAGAAGTTGTCATCCCATTAAATCCATTTTTGCATATATTCCACAGAACTTCATCCAATCTTGGACCACATTTTTTGTCATCATATCCATTAGTTTTATATATAATTAGGCAAACCACAAGTAATCCCAAAAGTTTCATTTTAAAAATGCCAAGATGATTTTTTCAATCCAAACGAGTAAGGAAATTTTAATCAACTGGTAGTAAGCAAAGATTTTCAACAATTATTTATACCAAATTTTAATTAATAAATCTTAAGAATTGTGTTTTTAACCAAACAATCCCGAATTCTAATTTATTCATAAAATGACAAAAACAAAAAACTCATATTCAGAAATAGAAAAGGAGTACGCGTGGGATTTCAACAACGATTATAAAAAGTTAAGTGAAATGTGTCAAAATGATTATCGGGTTTTTATGCATTAATTTTTCTATGCTCATGCACTATGGCTTAGGCTACCATAAATTCAAAAACAAGTATTTAATTTATTTTGATTATACATATTAAAATTCAGTAAATATATTTGTTATTTATTATGTTTAGCCAAACGCCTTTTTTTTTTTTTGCTTAAGTAACAATTCCAAGTAAAATGGATAAAATTAATATTAATTTTATTTTTATTAATAAGCGGAATCAAAATCATTGAATACGGTGAAATTTTACTATCCTTTCTTTTGAATTTTTAGCAAAAATGTCACAAGCGTTCCATATAAAAAAATTTATGAAAACAATATTATCATTTTTTTAGCAAACTAGTACTGAATTAATACTTTTGTAGAATATTTAATGGAAAATAGACACATAGCCAAATTTTTTTGAGTCCCAGATTTACCAAGCCAAACCCATGATGGTTTCGTAATGGCAATTTTTAATATAAATCATATTATTTTTCTAATTATAACACAATTTATATCTTATGAATCGTATTAAATACCGATTTAAGGTTTTTGAATTCCGAAAAGTATATTGAAAAAATTGTTTTACCCGTCATGATTTAATTGCCCTTAATCTATAAAAATAAGCCCTCTTAACTAAAACTCTACATTTTAAAAAGCAGTAAAAATTCAGTTAATTTTAAATTGAAAAATCCGTTTTTGACTTTGTTATTTATCGGACTTAGACAACTTAACAGCCCATTGTGCACTACACGTAATTTTTAACACGTGCGTTTGTTGAACAAATTATTTTTAGCAACAATTTCGTTTCTAAAGTTGACGTAAATATGTATGTTTTTGTTTATTAACTTTGAAAGTAATATACGTTACTTGAGCCAATATCCTTTATACATTCATAAAAGTAGCAAAAAGATAAAAAAGTCAAAAGTTTTCAATGCAAATGTACACATAGCATTTTATATCTTTCATAATTTATTATGTTAGCATGTCCCCACATGTGGATAAAGGGTTTTTATAATGCATGTAATTTTAGTGCGCATATATTTCTGTTGTAACACATTTTACTTGATCGATGGAGGCATATGCCCTAGGGTATATGCCGAACTAATATTTAAGAACAAATAAACAAGAGACCATACACTAAAAAAATTATTACAGTAACTGACTGTAAGTTATTAAGGAAGTAATTCGTAAAGTTGTTTTTAAATTAAAAAACAGTTAAATTTCAATATAATATTTGTTTTAACTGGTTTGAAGAGTTATTCAAAGCTCCAACTGCACAAAAATACTGATTTTCCGTTGCAGTTAATTTTGTCAGTTATTTTTTTAGTAATATTTAATGTTGTTAATTTTTTTTCGATACTTTGTGTATAGCTGTAAATAACAGAAAATCAAGTTAATTTTAGACGATCATGTAAGTTATTTTTTTGATGTCTAAATTTGAATGAAATATTTTGTTAATTTTAATGAATATCTAGTTTGAGGGTTTTTAAATGATTATCCAGTTATTCTAAAAATACCATTTCCAGTAGATTTTACATAAATACTTTTTTGAGTGTAAGAAATGTGTCATACCAAGAAACTGGGAGAGGAATCACGGTGTTGTATAGTAGATGGAGTTTTAAAACTCTTGTTAGAATTCTTATAATAATTACATCGACAGCCTAGTCAATTGATAAAGTAAACTTATAATGGTTTTTGAGTACAATTTTTCGACCTCAATGATATTCTTGTAGTGTAACAGTGCATTAGGAGTTTTAACTTAATGGGGTTAATCCAAGTTTTTTTTTTTGCGGAGACTGGTTTATGTGTAGATTGTGATTCTGTTCTTAAATAAGGGAAGTGTAATATTTTTATTTGTATTTAAAAAAAATATATATAATCGGTGAAGGAAATAACTGAGTCAACAAAATTAAAAAAATTATTATTTTTTTATTTTTTTTTTTTTAATTACTTTATTCTTTAATTTTTTTTTGGGATTATTTTTAAATTTTTATAAAAATCAAAAGCTATACTCGGTCAACCCGGTACATATTATACCCTACACTGTATTTGTATGGGACCTTTATACAAAAATAGACCGATTATATTTGTTTTCAGTAAAATAGTTGTTGGAATAAAGATAAACATGCGTGCAAAGTTTTAGAAAGATGAAGTGATATTCTAGATATTTAAAGCCTTAAATGCTTATGCCCGGAGGACATCTGTATGTCCTACTGTCACTGGTCAGTAGAACATAGTTGGAAATCTGTGCAACATATTGTCAAATAAGAGTAAAATTCGAGTCATGATAAATTTCATGCTAGGGCTAAAAAAACTTATCGGTGCAAAATTTCATAAAAATTGCGACCTTAAGCGTGTTCCCAAGAATACATGAACATCCAGCCAAATGAACGCACGAACATGTTTAAATCGACGAAGGAAGTGGTTCTGAGTGGATTGGGAAGCTTGAACGTGGGTCTTAGAACATTACTCTTGGGCGTTACAAATATTTACACAGTCGCATAATGCCCATCCATATATGTGATGTGGGTATAATATTCTTAACTTATTTTAATTTTTTTTATTAAATATAAATAAAACAATAATTTAAAAAGGACTTGATTTTCAAAAAATATATATTTTAATGCCATCAAGATAATGTAACTTTACTTACTCCTTCTCTTTACTCTTTACTCTTTCCAATCCTTCCTTGTGTCTTCATTTTTCCTTTAAAATTTAAATATAATTATTAATAACAGTCTTTGAATGTAATAAAAATTTTTTTTAGTTACAAACCTTGTGAGTACAAAAAAATTTATCAATCATATACTTATTAAATTTTCTATTTATTATGCGAGTTTTCAAAAATATTAAATTTTTATACAAAATTAATAAAAAAAATTACAAAAATTACCTAACTATATTACAATAAATGCATGTCTGTGTGCCAGTTCCGTAAGTATTCTTTAATATTTCTAAATAGTCCTCATTTAACTTAGTTAATACAATATGCTGAAAGTTCACTGAATGTACAAGACTTTTTACAACATTCATCGGCAATTCCAAGCATTCTAATACGACGTGTTTTAGCAATTTGATTTTGAAGTTCAAGTTGGAATATATCAGATAATGGATAAGGCAGTTTGTTTTCTGCAGATGTTGCAACTGGATTTAACGGTCCTGCTAGAGCAGCTAATTAAAAAAAAAACAAGTTTCTAAGAGTTATTTTTTTTTTGATAAATTTTCTTACTTGATCTCTTTTCCATCATTGTATTGAAACCTTTTTCGCATACAATCCACATTATTTGACTTAATTTTTCACCACACATACGATCTGAAAATCCACTGATTTTACTTACAAGCAAGCAGGCCAACACAAGTCCAATCAGTTTCATTTCAATCGGTAAAATAAGTGCTATTTTACTATGCAATGCAAGTTCGTAAACAACACAAATCTAACTGATGCTGGCTAAGGATTTTCTTCAAATATTTATACAGAATTTTTGTTAAATTTTTTTGGTTTGACAAAATTGCAATATGAATTTGCTTTTTAACGAGCACACATCAAAGTAAAAGCAATCAAAAAAAAAAAAAAAATATCTGAATTTAGAGGAATAGAGTGGGGGTTTTAAAAGAAAATATTTTTAGAAAAATATTGCAAATTAAAATAAAAATTAAAGAAAGTATGAGTTTTTTTTCGTGTTTAAAAATGATTTTGCATATGTAAAATTTTTGCTTTGTTTTGTCTTTCCACTGTTTTTGTCTACACTCAAAAAAATTTATGCAATAAATGACCGTATTCATTCGTACATTGAACAAAATCTTAAATTTTTTCGAAATTGTTACTTAGAACACACAAAATAAATTTTATATTTTACAAGAAAAATTTACAAAAATTCGTTATAATATAAATTTTATTATATAACAAAAAACAAAAAATTACGAAATATTTTTATTTCTTTCGTAAAACTTTAAAATTGTTGCCCTACATTTTTTAATGTGTACATTGTTGTTGTAGCGTTGCGTCATTATTTTAAACATAAATAAATTACAAGAAACATCTTGTTAAAACACATGTAAAACTAATGAAACAGAAACGAGTATGCCACCATATGGTATTACGTCAATCAGCTGGTATTACTCACAATCATTTGCATAATTTTGAATAAAAAGGATTTTTCCAATGGTAGCTTGTAGCTGCATATTGCCATCAAAAGTATGTTATATGACTTTTTTACTCTTTTTTAACCTTCTTTTTATTGTTTAGGAAAATTTCAAAAATTTTAACTCCAAAAATTTTGAACATAAATAACATTTTTTAGTTTTTTTTTGTTTAGGGTTGAAAACCTTAAAAAATACAAACCGAGGGAAATAGCAATACTGAAGAAATGTTTATCTTTGCTTTTCTACTTAAAATTGTTAACATGACAAAAATATTACAATGTTTTTCATAATTCGTATCATAAGAGATAAATAATTCATTAATAGAAAATATTATTTTACTGAGTTTTTATTTTAAATACGGTTACTGATATAAGCAAAATAGTTTTAAAACAACTAGTTTTTTCAATCGACCAGTCTTAACTCATAATTATTACAAGGTCGGCCAAAATAAGTTATCCGATGTTGTTTAGCTCTTATATTTTTCTAAATTAAAAAACTTCAATTCTGGTTTTTGATTGTTTTTATCTAAGCCTTTAGAATTTTATTGGTCAGGTCGTGAGAATGATATTGGCCAAATGGGCGTCGTCACAATTGATTGCTATACGGGCTCGTTTTGTGGCATTATTCATCACTTCGGCGAGAATTTCGGGCGACAAATTCTCGCACTAGTAACGAATGTGATCCTTGAGGGCTTCCAGGGTCTTACGCTTGTTCACGTAAATACATAGCTTCCAAAAACCTCACTACATTTACTGGCTTAGAAATTTTAATTCCTTAACTTGCAGATGATTTATTATATCGAAATTAAAGGCTGAAATTTTGCAAAATGGAAAATTTATAAAGACTCCGCAAAAAAATTTTATAGATGTTTTAGCAAGATGTGACCCAGATATTAAACAAAGCTTGTCAAAAATATTCATCATTTTTGTTTCATTGCTGGTCAATAACGCTACGGTTGAGAGGTAATTTTCCACCCTTCGGCGTATTAAAATATGGCTGAGATCAACCGTAACAGATGACAGGCTTAACGGCTTAGCAATGGTGCATATACATATGTATACAAAAATTAAAGTTGACGTAAATCTCGTGTTTAAAAAATTTGCTTGAACAGGAAACCGTACATTATTAATTCAAAACTACGTCGTCTTTTATGTAATTAAAATTATTTTATATCAATTTAAATTTTTTATTTAGTTGTTTTAGCAGAAACCGCTTCATTTAAAATGAACCACCCCCCCCCCCCCCCCCCTCCAAAAAAAAAAACTTGAGTTAGATCCGCGCCTGGCAAGAGATAAAACTTCTTAGAAAAACTATTAAAATTGCCATTAAACTAAGGTCCTAAAAATCCCATTATTTCAAATATGCTACTGGGTTTTTGGAAAAGGAAAATATGTGCATTTTGTAAATCATTTAATTGATGTCATGACTGTATGTTTTTTAATAAGACAACTCCATTGCGATAGGAGTGACCATTTTTGTTTGAGTTTTGTTCATAAATCAAGTATTTCCAATATGTGATGTAAGAAATACTACTATGAAACAGCTCTCATTAAAAAAATTAAACATTTCCCGATTTTTTTTTCATGGAAGTTAATACATATGTCAATGTTTAAAAGTAATTTTTTTTAAGTTATTTTTTTTTGTTAGGAGCTGTTTCTAAGTAAATATTCTGTTGTTTTGGGCTTATTGTTTATATCCCTATAGCTCTCGATACAATATGACATGAATACCTATTAATTAAATGAAAAGTGAGCATATCCCGAAGTCTCAAAAAGATTTTAGAAATGGGAGGACCACTTAAGATTTTTTTAGTCAAAAGAGACTTGCGTAGCTCTAGGAATTTTTGTTGGAACAATCCAATACTTTCAATTCACAACTGATATGCAACATACAACCTCAGACCCATGTTAACATTTACAGATAATATTGTGCTATACAAAGGCCACTATATCATCGTTTTGTCCAAATACAAAAAGTTATTGAAAAAAAAATTAGCGGCAAAAAAAAACATTTATGTAGCTTTTGCTTATGCAAAAAATCATGCTTCCTAGTCCTAGTCCGCCTCAAATGGAAGTCTCATGTAAATGCGGAGTTGACACAAATGAAATAAAAATCAGCTAACATTTATCTGTGGAGCACAGCTTTTATCTCCAGTATAAAAGAAACTCACTTGGTTTCGAAATAAAAAGTCACCAGTTTTTTCGCAGCTCGACTTTTTTTAAATTTCTTAGAAATTTTAATTTCTAAAAATCCTATTTTAGTTTAAGCTATCACGGTTTTTATGAAAATGGATATAAAACTTAGTCAATAATCAGTATTAATATATTTGTAGGCAGGGAACAAACACCTTTGTTAACATAATCCTAGCCGCTTAGGTTTTCCTAAATAGGGAAAAAGTGTTTTCAACAAATTATTTCTTAAAAAACAACATAAAAATAATTACGAAAAAAATTTTTTTCAGAACAAGTATAAAAAAATCCTTGACTTAAGGGAAGATATATTAGTTTTTTGTAAATTTTTTGTAATTTAGGGGTAAATTGTCATCATTGCGTTGTTGTTTACGTTTTAATGTAGTTTTCCTTTTACCACTTTTAATATTGTAACTGAAAATAGAAGTTCTGTGAACACAGTGGCCAGGGTTGCAATGTTAAGAGCAGTAGTTGAATGTTTGCAGCCGTCCTCTATTATCTGCCTATGTATTCCATTCGTAAACAAAAACAGTCACAACTCGAAATTCTTCAAAATATTTCTTGTTAAAGGCATTTTCATATAAAATCTATATGCCTAATTTAGTGTTAAGTTGAAGTTCAATATTTATCTTCATTTAAATAATATTTTATAATTGAAATATATCAAGGGTTTATATTAAAAAAGTTCTATCTGAACTTTTGACCAAAATGGTTTTTAATAGAAATATTTTTTTTTTTACTTAACTGTCACATGATACATTTATTAATTTAAAAAAATATTTGTTGCTAAAACAATTCTTTTTATTATTTGCGTTTGTTCTGTCTACACACGTTGACTTGTTAATAACAAAATAGTGTAAAATTATGAAATGCAGAGAGCACTTTTTGAATATAAACCCTCCATATATTAAATTGCGTCGATAAGGAAATAATGTAACCACTGCTACCATTGTATTTCCAAATTAAGCTTTCTTGGAAAATATAATACAAAGCGTTATTCTTTCATGCAATGCGAAATTGTCATATAAGTCACAGAAGATTTTAGATTTTTAATTTGTTTTTATTTGCTTCGCCTATCTACAAATTACAATAAAATGAATACTTAAAATAACTAGTTCACATTTTTAGTTTCTAATCAGGTAATAAAGTCAAATACAATACATAACAATATCATCATATTCACATCGGTTTTTACAACACTCATCGGCAACCCCTTTATCTCTGACAAAGCCAATTTCTTTGCGCAGCCGTGTGAGGATAATTTCTTCTTTAGCAATTAAACTTTTAATTCTAAAAATCGCTCGACTTTTTTCTTTCAGTTTTGGTTTCACTTTTCTTAAAATATTTTTGAGTCGATGGTACCAGCTCTCTTTGGTTAAGGATGTTATGGGAGCTTCTTGATCCACTAAAAAAGAAAACAAAATAAGTCAATTAAAATTAAAAATAAATGGAATTTTTTAGATCTTTATCAATTACTTTTTACATAATAGATTTCATTATCTTAAAGCAAAAACAAATGTATATACTTACTATAATCACTCTAAATTGAAAGCTTATTAAAATTAAAAAAAACACAAAGAGCTTAACAGAGAATTGTAAACAAAAATTTTGTTAAGAAGAACTATAACAACAAAAAATGTAAGTTAAGCTCTGAGACTAATGTGCTGTTTTTGGAAGCTGAGTAGTGATCGTCTTGGGACGAATTATGTGTTTTTTGTTGTTGTTTACATGAACAAAATACATATAATTCGTCCCAAGGCGATCACTACTCGGCTGCCAAAAACATCACGTAATGTTCTTTTGCTTGCTTTTTTGCTCTGTTGATGTAATTGTGGCGATATATAATAGGTCTCTATTTATAACGGCTCACTAAGCTCTCTAGCAAAATTTCTTACAATTACATTGTTATAATTCTTCAAAGACTTCTTTTTACTTTACATAAAGTGATTGATAATTTTTTTTACCAAATTTGCTCACCAGATCTTTTAATTCGAAAGTTAAAACCATTAACACAAATCATTGCCAAAACATCCGCTAAGTCTTTGCCACAAAGATTTTTTCTAGCTTCTGCACATTTCTCTATTGTAGCAAATAGTGTTAAATATAAAACAAATATTAAACGTAAATAAGGCGAAGTCTGAAACGACATTATCACTGGTTTCCATTTGTCTAACGATTGGAACGCAGTAGCATATTGACACTTATATTTATATTACTAACGCAGGTAAAAATTTATCAAAATTTTACCCAGATATACAAACAAACAACAATATGTACATATGTATATGTATGTATGCATGCAAATATTTATTTTGGGTTTTTTTGTTATTGTGCAATTGTTTAATTGTACTTATGGATTTTCCCTGGGGATGGTTTCTTTCTTTATTTGATTTATATAATGCATGTGACGCTGCAACCACTTAGGCATAAGTGTTTTGTTTTTAAAAAAGATATTGTTTTAAAAAAACACATTTTACATTTATGTTTTGAAATAAAGTCTACCCAGCAAAACATGTTTTCAAAAAGTAGTAACATGTAAAATAAAATATTTATAAATTAATTAAAACAGGAAAAAAATTAATGCTTCACCTCAGTACTAAATGTTAAATGTTTAACGGTTGTTCGGGTAAACATAGTAAGAAGTTGGATATTTGCAAAGTTGTTGTGAAAGTAAGCCTATATTTTTTGCTGGTTTATATGTTAATTGGAAAGCAGTACTCACTCATATTTCCAAACAACAAACATGAAAATCTGGTTGCACCTATCCCTCGAATTCGCCGAAGCAAAGGATTTTTTTTAATATTTGAGAAAAATTTTTTTTTAGTCGCGACAACACTTTTTAAAAGCCAAAATTACTTTTTATGACTAAGTGGATAAATATATTTGACTAAAAAATTTATAAAATAAGTCTACCAAGACTGATAGCTTAAATCGCTCAAGCAAACGTAGTTTCCATTACCCATGATTACTACCAGAAATATTTAAAAAATTGTAAACAAGAGTATCTTGTAAATAGAGGGATAAACGTAATTCTCAATTATCCCTTAAAATATTATTGTTGCTATGAGAATACAAGAATTATCATAAAGGATATGTTTGTTTTTAGGTACATATGTATATCAGTATAAAAAGGCGATTTCTATGTTTATTTGTTTATGTTGTTTTACCTTCTAACAGTTTTATAACCTTTTGGTTGTTTTTATTTTTGAAGACCAGTTTTTTGTTTGTTTTGATTCTTAATGGAAATTTTTAGAAAAATCTGGCGAAAGTGTAATTTGCGTAATAAAAAAGAAAAACCATTTTACTAAATTTTACTAATATAACTAAAAGTAGTTTCTAAATAAAAAAATATAAATTGATTTAACTATATAATCAAAACTTTTAGTAAAACACTTAAAAACGGGTAGTTGTAGCAACAAAAATCATTGAAATAAATAACTTGATTGATAATACTATGTGCGTCAAGTTTCAACTTTTGTGACGACTTTTGATGACAAATTCATATATTTTTTTTTTGGTTTGTTATGGTTCCTTAAGTTAAAAAGATTTAAAATGTCAATACTACTGATAAGCTCATTTAAATTTTTTTTTCAAAATTAGAGACTTTTAAAAAATCTGCGCAACTGGTTGCATAATAGCTCAGAAAGTAATTAATCGATTTTATCATAAAGGCTAAAAATATAATTATTTTAAAACAAAGCAAATATAGTATTCATTATATGACTAACAATTATTAAAAAAATTTGTGCTAAATTTGGTAACTTTTTTTTAAATTTTATAGAAAGTAGAAAAATTTTAAATTTTTTACATGATCATAAAACAACATAAGTAACATAGGGCTTTTTTGATAAAAACAAATGGATAAATGTCGATTTTATTCACAAGCGGTTTTGGAATTATTTAAACCGAAATCAAATTTAAAAAAAACATTAAAATTTTTATTACAAAATCATTTAACCGCGATGACTCCAAAAAACAAAGGTTTTGTTTTATTAAATGTATAAGTTTTAAAAATATTTAATAAAAATTGAAGCTGCCTTAATATTTTTAACTCTGAATACTGGGGCCAAATTACGGCACTCGTGAATGAAATTTCGTCACGTATCGAATAAATGGATTACCGCATTCGATAGCTCACGTATCGAAATTAAAATAGAATGTAGTAGATTTTGTTTGCATTGTAATTGAATGAAAACATATGTTTTAGTAAAAAATAACAACTTTTGTTAAAAAAAGAAAACACAAAATTTTGTTGTTATATTGTTTTTAAGTAATTAATAAAAAAAACAAAATAAAAATGACTTCATTAGTTTTGTTATGTTTATCTTCTGACTCAGAGGATGAATCTAATACTATGCGTATAAGAAGACAAATACGTGTTAGAAGTAAACCACTGTCATTGTCAGCTACTGTGTAAGTAAATTGCACCATTTAAACGAAATTTTGTTTAAAACTTTATCATTTAAGGTTTGTTAAGCGTTTTCGAGTTTCAAAAGAGGAATTTCATTTTATTCTTTGTGAGCTAAATTTTAAAGGACATATGTCTACTGCCTTACCACCAAAGCTGCAGCTGGCCGTAAAATTATCACTTTTAGTCAGTGGATCTGTCAACAAACCCCTGGAAAAGACTATTTAATTGGAAAAAGTCAGAGGGGAGTTTGCAAAACGATTATAAAAATGCTAATAGAAATAAATAATAAGCTGTGTGCAAAATTTTTTAAATTTTTACCAGAACAGTCTGCTCCCTGGCGGTAAATATAAATTCGCAATATAATGCTAGCTTTATGTAACATTTCCTTTATTTCTTAGTGATTGGTTGTATAGACGGCACTTATTTTGGGTTGCAAAAACCATCTTAAAATGAACATATGTTTTGTAATTTATTTTTGGCCAAGCTAGGATGATCAACCATATCCTTTTGCTTTCCATTTATTTTGTTAATGTTGGTCCTAAAATGTTTATTTTATTTATTTATTTATAGCTTCAACTAAAATTTATGTTAAAACTGACATTTTGTCTACCTTCACTGTCTATTGTTGCACATAAAATAAATTTCGAATGCTGTTTATCTCACGAACAACTTTTCGTTAGCCAGCACTCGATAGCGTACTCGTTAACGAGTTGAAAAAGCAAATCAAAACAAGGGAATAGCGAATAATGGTTTGTTGGATTCTTAAAAAAACTTGAACTTTTTGGTTTTCTTATAGTAATTCTAATTTTGTTTATTGAGGTTATTTTATAAAGACAGAAAATATTCATAAGTTTTTTAAGAATTTGGGTTGAAGTCTACTGACGATTTGGTGTAAGAACCAATGAAATGCATATAGACAAACTTAATCAACAACAAACCATATAAATAAACAAGAAATATGGGATTAAATCCTAAATAATATTTTAAAAAGTGTTGTAAAACAACAAGGTTTTGTTTTCGGTAGCCCTTATAATACATTTTGTAATAACCAATGGTTATTCAAATGTAAGGGGAAAAAGAAAATCAAAACAAGCGAATAGCGAATAATGGTTTGTTGGATTCCTAAAAAAACATGAACGTTTTGGTTTTCTTATAGTAATTCTCATTTTGTTTATTAAGGTTATTAAAGACAGAAAATATTCATGAGTTTTTTAAGAGTTTGGGTTGAAGTCTACTGACGATTTTGTGTAACAACCAATGAAATGCATATAGACAAACTTAACCAACAACAAACCCTATAAAGAAAATAAATTATATGTGATTTGAATAGACAATCTGTTAAATATTTTTAGTTTTTGGTAAAAGAGACACATATTTTTAAAAGTTTTATTTAACTAAAATTTACGCTTCCTTTATATATAGAGCATCAAATACAAAATATTTTAAACACAATTAACTTAATCAAAAAATTTGTGTGGGTTCTTTGTAATAAAATCTTTTACTTAAAAAGCTTGGAAAAAAGGAAAGCTCATGGATATCTTCGAGTAAAGTTTCAAACGTAAATCTTGCTCGTTCATGTCTAACTTTAAATAAAAGTTATAAATCTTTCCATTCCCTAATTGTATGATATTTTTTCTAACTAAGAATTACACAATTTAAAGTTATACCTTTAATTGTGAGGAAAACGGCGTGTTAAAAACAAAAAAAAAATTGTTTAGTTGTTTTTTTTTTTTTTGTTTTTAATACGCCTTAAATTTTTTTCGAAATTAAGTTACTGAAATCTTCAAATTTTTTAATTTCACCATACATATTCAAATCAAAGAAAGCCTTTTTTTGCTATTATTAATAAATAATTTTTTTTTTGATTTTTGCAAAAATAAAGAATAGTTTTTATTATTTCTGTGTCAAAAAATGTCAAAAGCTGTTGATTATTTAAATAAAATTTTTAAAACAAAAGGTAAAAATGATTTTGTTTCAACCTAAAAAGTATTTTTGTAACAATATCTGATTATTCCTTTTCAAGTTATAGTAAAATAAGAAAGACAATCCTATAAACTCTCACGTGTTTTTAATGCAATTGACTTTATTTTGATTTGTATAAAATCGATTTTGTTTTTTCGATGGTTTTTAAGAAATGTCTATATAATTTCCAAAAAATGTTGTCTTACTTTCAACCGTGTATTAAAAAATTTTAATTTTTGAGATTCCCTATTTCATATTAGATTTGGGAAAATAAAAATGCTCGAATTAAGGCAACTGAACCAAAAGAGAGCTATGGCTAAATATGGAATAGCCACAATAGTACCTGGGGTCACATTTAGTAATATAAATCCTTAAATTGTGCAAAAGTTTGTAAACTAAAAACCATATTTCAGGCAGTTATATTCCATTAAATTAGTTGCGGAAAGACATATGTACGAATGATCAAATGGTGGCTAAACAGTGCTTTCTAGGATCAGAGAGGAATTCTGAGTCAATAGATATAGTTGAAGGTGGGTTCTAAACTGTTGTTTTTGAGCATTAGAAACATCAGCAAAATTATATGTTTTTGCTTAAGTTAAATTTGTTCTCAAATATTAAAAATAATACACTGATGTAATGGGTACAAAGAGTACATGAGCTCTTAAAATTCTTACGAAACAGTATTTTTGCATTTTCACAGTTTCTTTTGGGTTAGCGCTCAAGAAAATTTTGCTTTAAAGTACATCAGTTTGAAATTTTTGTTTTAACAAGAAGCTTTATAATTGGATACTGTTTTAATATATGTTCGTGGTTCCTCTTATTTAACAATTTTTAATGTCGACTTTTTTGCTGTCACTTGACCTTAAGCTAAAATTCGAATCCTTTTACAAATTATTCTCTTTGCCGGTAAATATTTTCAAGCTAAGAACCTATTCAAAATTATTTTTTTCTAAGTAGAATTCTCTAAAAAAGATAACAATAGGAATCCAACTGGCTAACGATGGCATATGAATTTCTAATTGCTTTTTGTTAGAAGATATAACTAATTTGGAAAAATATTGCAGATAAATATTTTTTTTAAAGCTCAGCAAGAAAAAATAGTTTTTACTAAAAGCATTTTGTTAAAAAAAAATAATTTATTAATAATTAAATCTTATGAAAAATAAAGTTTTTTTGTATTATGGTTAACAGTAACAAAAGTGAATGCAAAATGACATACATATCGATGACTAAAGAAAGGTCGTAATAGTTTTTTTTTAAACGGCGTTTTGCTTATCTTGGCAAACAATCAATTGTCGATTTGATTTAAAATTTTGTTTGTTTTTCAATTGAAAGCAATATTTGATGCATCTTTGTATTAAACATTGCATTAAAATCTTTTTATATTCAAAATTTCATTACTTTTTTTTCCTTTCCTGTTAAGAAACAATATAATTCGTGTTACCCCTTTTTCATCCATATGTATTTACATTTTTATAAAGAAATTTCGGTTTTAATATTTACTGCATAATTATATTAAATGCTTACCAACAAATTTAACATAAACCGGAATGTTGTGTAATTTAGCATTCGTTATTTTAAGGTTAAAATATTAACTTAATGCATATGTACTTATATGCATATGTACATAACTTCTTATTATAACCCTTTTAGTGCTTAAATAAAACTCAAGACATGATAAAATGCCGCAAGCAATCCAATTCAGTAAGACTCTGAAGCATTTGGTAAACATTTTTACAACGTAATAGGAAACAGAAACCAGACTCATTTAATCTCGTAGCAAAAACAATTATGCTCTACATCCCTTCGCTTACACAGAATTCCATACATGTATATATTCACTTGGTGAGATTCCCTGCAGTTTTTTCATTGGCTTTATCATTGTGATTGCATTTAAAGAATATCTGTGTTATAAACTATCTTTTGCATTATTAAGCAGAGGATTAGCTTTCAGAAATTGCAAAGAAAATGGATACGTTTAGAAATCTATTAAGAGTTTTTTCAATTCAACTAGAGTAAAATGATGCTAAAATATTTGATGATACGTATGTATATGTATTGTACATGTGTATAATCCCAGTTGGTCAGATGAAATTAGACGACATTTTTCTGGATGATATCTTCAAGACATTTAAAAAATTGTTCTCTATAACATGCAGTTGATGGCAAGTTTGATAACAAATAATGTAAGTTGTCGTATTGCAAGATATACTGCCGATAATATAACAAAAATGTTTCTGGATTGTCTTGAATACGGCCTTGTTGACGACCACGTAGTGGCTAACTGCATGTTGATTGTCGGTTTTAAGCCAAATTTAGGACAAGATGGGTGTCAAATGTGTTTATTTGATCAGTATTAGATATTCCTTGAAGAAGAGACGAACAATATTTGCATACAGTTTGTCGTGTTTATAACTCTATTAACGACCACATAGGAGACATTAAGCTTAACTTGCCTTCTTTAAATTAATTGAGGACATCTTCGGTAACAATTGTAATGATTTGGTCGTGCTTCCGCTTACATATAAAATGTCTTTTCTGTTGTCAATAAATTTTTTTATTTGCACGTAATTGGAAATCACTATGAAAAAGCAGACTTTAGCGGTTGAAAAAAACATTAGAAAGAAACAGTTTGTTTAATTCAGTTTTTACTTTGAAGTGCGTGAGGCCATTTAGACGTGCGTAAGAAATTCATTTTTTATTTTAAGAACATAAGTACCTATACAGAAATATTTATTCCATTTAAGATTCAACAAGAGCCAAAGTGATAAAATTATTCAGCATTTGTTTCCAGCTAACCAAACAATTACTCCGCCTAAAACGCTGCATTAAAAGAGCAAACTCTCGGCTGTCCCAAGCTTCAAATATTGATAATAAATTTTTAGTTTTTTATACATAATTATTAAGTTTGTACATGTGTCTACAAATTTAAATAATTTAGATAATAAAATAAAATAGCCCTTGTTGCACACGAAATAAAAAAACGGGTTTGCGTTTAACAAATATTAAATTGGGTTTTATTTCTGAAAAATTGAAGATAATTCTATTAAATTTGTTCACAAATAATTATTACAATAAACGACTTACCGCAGTTTTGCACCCGTCTTTAACAAGTTAAATCTGGTGTGTGCTTTATTGCTCATATAATAATGTAAGTTAAAAGAGGAATGCAAAAAGGCGGCAAGCAAAATGACAACTGACGTTTACTAAGCAATGACAACAAAAATACGGATAACTTAATTAACCCGTTAAGGATCGTTTGGTGACACTCCCACCCCCGTGGAGCGATCAGCTTCACCATAATCTATGTCGAGAACCGCTAGCTTTGATACCGCTCGCTGCAGCTTTCCTGAAGAAGTTTTTATGTCGGCTCTTCGCGCTACTCCATCGGGACCAGTGTAAACGCAAGTGACCAAACCTCTCCGCCATTGACTTCTCGAAACATTGGGATCACAAATAAACACCAAATCTCCTTCCTTAATGGGAGCGTTACGCTCGCACCACTTCGTTCTTCTAGTCAAAGTAGGCAAATACTCGTTAACCCACCTCTTCCAGAAACGATCTCGCAAACATTTTGAAACTCGCCATTGTTTTTTAAGCGCGAAGGGTTTAACGTCGGGTGATTTAGAAGACGGAGTATTCGCGACATTGCCCATTCCAATTAAAAAATGGTTAGGGGTAAGCGGTTCCTCCTCATTAGGACTTACAGGTAAGTGAGTTAATGGCCGCGAATTGACGATATTTTCAGCCTCGATTATCAATGAGTGTAAAACATGTTCTTTAGGTGAAACTTCTTTTAGCGTATGCCGTAATACCTTTTTCACGCATTGTACCATCCTTTCCCAAATACCACCCTCCGAAGGGTTAACAGGACAATTAAAAATCCATTCGATGCCTTTCATTGCCATTTCGTCATGAATTCTTTCGGTGTCAAAGACTTCACTAAATCGCTTAGCTTCTTCGTTGGCGCCAATAAAATTTTTCCCATTATCGGAACGGATTCTGGTAGGCACTCCTCTACGATTAATGAAATTTCTTAAGGCTATTATACAGGAGTCCGTCGATAAATCGTAGGCTAATTCTAAATGAATTGCCCGAATTGTGAGGCATGTAAAGAGTGCCACCCACCTTTTTTCAGTCCGTCTTCCAATCGAAACATTTATTGGGCCGAAATAGTCTAATCCGGTATATTTGAAAGGCCTTACGTTTGGTTCCAGGCGATCGAATGGAAGTTGGCCCATTATTGGCGCACTGGGACTGGCATTCTTAATTTTGCATCGCTGGCAGATTGAAACGACATTTTTTAGCAAGGTTCTTAATTGAGGAATCCAGAACGTTTTACGCACTTCACAAATTGTCGCTTCGCTGTTCTGATGCATCATTCGGCAATGATGGTGCATAACAATAAGCTTTGTTAATTCATGGTTTTTTGGGAGTATTATTGGTCGTTTTGAACTATAGGGTAAGTAGCTGGCCGCATCTATTCTTCCGTAAACTCTTAACAACCCATCTTCATCAACATAGGGCATTAAATTGAACAAATGACTGGTTTTTGAGATCGGTAGCCCTTTTTCAATAAGTTTCAATTCATTTGAAAATGCTTCCCTCTGGGCTTGCACGCATAACAACTTTTCAGCTTTTTGCAACTCAGCAGCAGTAAGGCTTTGGCCACGTAAATTATTGCATTCTTTTTGGCAAATTTTTATATATCTAAGTACCCATGCAATGACTCGTTTTAAACGATTAAAACACGAAAATCTGCTAAAATCCACAATTTCACATTTTGATACTAGCAAAGAAATCTTGTGAGGAATTTCTTCGTCATCTTCTTCGTTTGATGATTCAGCCTCACTTGTTATCCATTCCTCTTCAGGCAATTTAAGAAAGGCTGGGCCGTTTAACCAACGTGAGGAAGAGGAAAAGTCGATATTGTTAAAGGCTCTCGTAGCCTCATCCGCCACATTGTCTTTTGTTGATACCCATTTCCAGTTCTCCACATCTGTAGAAGCGAGTATTTCTGCTATTCGATGTGCAACATACGGTTTGTACCCTCTGTGACTGCTGGAAATCCATTTAAGCACAGTCTTAGAATCGCCCCATAGTACACATTTGCTTGGGACAAGGTTGTGCTCACTTAAAATGTTTTGTTTTAAGCGTGTGCCCAAAACGGCTGCCTGCAATTCCAGCCGTGGTATTGTGACTTTCTTTAAAGGACTACATTTAGTTTTTGAAGCTATAAAACTGGTACTTATGTCTCCGTCATTATTTGAATATCTCCAGTAGGCAACAGCAGCAAACGCTTCTTCACTCGCGTCTACGAATATGTGAAGCTGGAGGGAGGTTGGCTTTCCGTCAGGGAAATAAAAACGTGGCACTCGGAAATCGACAGTATTTTTTATTTGACTTCTCCAGCGTTCCCAGGGATCATTTAAATTGTTAGGTATTGGTTCATCCCAGCGGCAGTTGCTTTTCCAAATTTTTCGCAATAGTAACTTACCGCCTACAGTAAAATGGTTTAAGTATCCAAGGGGATCAAAGGTTGTCATTATAATGCTTAAAACCTCTCTTTTTGTGGGAACACGTTGCCCCGTCATGACAGAATGGTTTACACGATGAAACTTTAGATTAAACATAAATTTGTCACTTTCAGGCTCCCAAAACAGGCCCAATACCCGCTCTGCTGCATCGTTTGAAGGAATTTGTTTTAATACTAATTCACCATCCAGAGCCATGCCGACTTCGTAAGAGTTTGAGATAAAGCTTCTTAATTCGAATCCACCATTTCTGTGAATTTCTCTCACTTGCTTCGAAATACTTATGGCTTCTTCGACACTGTCAAAGCTATCAACAAAATCGTCCATGTAGTGGTGATCGCATATAGATTCGATTGCACGAGGGTGAAAGGTATGGTGATCTCGAGCATTAGACTTCATGACATATAGAGCTGAACACGGTGAACAGGAAGATCCGAATGTCATTACCATCATTTCAAATTCATCTGGAGTCCTTTCTGTACTTCCATCTCTCCACAGAAACCTTTGCGATATTCTATCACATGGCTGTACTAGAATTTGGTGGAACATTTCGCAAATATCGGCACTTACTGCAATTTGACCACGGCGAAAATTGTAAAGCGTTGATGGTAAGGACGCAATATCTTGGGGTCCCTTAAGCAGTTGTGAGTTCAAAGAAATGTCCCCTACACTGGCAGCGGCATCAAAAACTAGCCTTAATTTGTTTGGTTTATTTGGGTTGGTTACCCCAAAATGCGGCAAATACCATTTTTTTGAACTGGCCACTTTAACGTCATCAAATCCTAGCTTTCGGACGTATCCCTTATCGATATAACTATCCAAAACCTTTTTGTATGCGTTAGAAAAAACTGGGTCTCGGCTCATTTTTTTCTCGATCCCTTCCAGACGCTTAAGTGCCATAGTGTAACTGTTTGGCAGCGTAACTTCATCATATTTCCAAAGTAAACCTGTCTGAAACCGGTTTCCAACCCTTTTTGTTGTTTCACTCAAAATGCGCTTGGCTCTTACGTCTTCTTCACTTTCTACGATAGGGGCTGCTCTAACGCCTATGCTTTCAATGTCAAAGTAATCAACTACCATTTTGTGAATGTTGTCATCTTTTTCGACATTGACGAAAAAACACGATTTTTGTGTCGGTGCTAAACTATGACATGGTCCAAACACTACCCAGCCCAACTCCGTGTTGCACACAAAGGGGCCCGTTAAATCATTATTATTGTTAGCCGATGGTAGCCCTAGGAACGCATGGTCCAAGCCGATCAGTAATTTTGGCACTACATTAAAGTACGGCTTAATCGGCGAAGGTGATAAGCCTTTAAACGCCTTTTCAATATCTTCCTGTGTAAGGCTTTGCATAGGTAAATTTAAATTAGAAACGGCATACACATTTTTAAGTAAGTGACAAGACTTTTTTGAAACACCACTTATTTTGATGTTAAAAGATGTAGCTTGCTCGCGAGCAGACCGTCCACCAAACCATTGTACATTTAAAGGGCAATTTTTTCCACGAACGCCAATTTTATCCGCCACTTCTTTATCTAGCATTGTAATAGATGACCCATCGTCGAAGAGGGCATAAATATCCATATGACAATTTTCCCCATATAATTTGACAGGTACTACTCTAAATAAAAGTTTTTGGGTACTAGCGGTAGAACAGCTGAGAACGTTTTGTTGGGGTTGGTCTATAGCAAGAGGCGTTGCAGCTGGTGTTTCGTTTGGTATGTTTTCATGGAGTAATTTGTTATGTTTTCGCTGACAGTTATCTTTTAAACAAGTTTTCTTGCGACGACAGTCTCGGGTGGTGTGGCCGACTTTGAGACAAGAGAAACATGCACGAATCTTTTTTATTTGCGCCCATCGATCTTGCGTACTCATTTTTAAAAAACGCTCACAGTCGTAAATTTTATGCGGGCCTTGACATACAGGGCATTGTTGTTTGTTTTCCGTGGTATGTAGTAGAACTCGGCGTTTTTGATCTTTTTGCTCTACTTCATGAACGCTGCATATTAAGTTAGCTACATCACTAAGCCAGTTACTAAAATCAAGAATGGTAGGGTACGGTTGAATATTTGAGGCGACTCTGGCCCAATCCAATTTTTTACTCATTGGCAGTTTCGATATAAGCTCTTCTAATAAAATTGGATTAGCTATGTGTTGCTGACCATTCACTGATTGTAAAAACACAACTAAATTTTTAACTTTAGTTGAAAAAGGGACCAGTTTTGCTAAATTATTTTCCGTAACATATGGCAACTCTCTTACTTGACGCAGCTGGCTCTGAATAAGCTGCTCAGGACGACCGAAACGAAACTTAAGTTGCTCTATTACAGCATTTACGTTGTCAGGGTGAATCAGCAATGATTTAATAACTTCTTTGGCGTTTCCCTTTAGACTTTTGTGTAGTCGCTGGTTGTTTTCCAGGTTTGTATAGCCATACACTGCGGTTGACTGAGTAAATGCCGTGTAAAATAATGGCCAGTCTTCTGGGTCACCACTAAATTCTGGTAAATCTTGGATTTTACGTAGTAACATATTTGTTGAATTTGAAAAAGTACTGGCGGTGGATGGCTGTTGACTAAGTTCCCAGAACGGTGGCGTGCGATTGTTTGTGGCCGGTGGTACAAATACGTTATTAAATGTAGGCGCTGCTTGCGTCGGCATATTGCCGCCCATATTCATTGGTACTGATGAGTAATTTGATGTATGTGCTGCTTGCATCGGCTGTGCAGTGACGATGGTACTTGTTGGTGCGTTTTGCATAAAAGACATGGCGGCTGTATAAGTTGTCGATGTGTTTGTCGGTTGGCGCGTGTATTGTGTTGTAAATGTGGTTGTAGGCGTATTGTCAATGGCGGACATTGCTATATGCGAAGCACTAACATTTTTGAGGTTATGATCACTTACCTGGTTTTTCCTCTGGATTGCTGACTGAAGTTCTTGGCACTGGCGGTTACTGTCACCGAGCTTAACCTGTGTGTCTCGTAGTTGAAGCTGTAAAAATGCAATTTGTTTTTGCATTTCCAGCATACTGGCTGATATTGTTGGCATGGATGTGGTACTCGGCTGAGAATGACCTGATAAGGCTTTTGATACCTGTGGCATTTGTTCGGCGCTGGTTGTAGCAACTTGACTAGCATCAGTCAAAGGCAGTTGTGCCTGAATGGGAACTGGCGGTGTGGCGGGCAGGTTATCTGCATCATTTGCTTGTGTGGTTGTGTGTATACCGCTGGCTACGGCTGGCAAGGGCTGTGGTTGATCAGATGTGACACTATCACTGTTTAAGCGGGGGCTCCGGCGTGGTGGAGTGTGGTGTAACATCTCTTTATTTTATTTATTTAGCTTTCCACGGCTGCAAGCAAATATTAAAGGCTTCCCAAACTCAAAGCGCAAACGAAAATTGCGAAATAAAAATAATGTTGCACACGAAATAAAAAAACGGGTTTGCGTTTAACAAATATTAAATTGGGTTTTATTTCTGAAAAATTGAAGATAATTCTATTAAATTTGTTCACAAATAATTATTACAATAAACGACTTACCGCAGTTTTGCACCCGTCTTTAACAAGTTAAATCTGGTGTGTGCTTTATTGCTCATATAATAATGTAAGTTAAAAGAGGAATGCAAAAAGGCGGCAAGCAAAATGACAACTGACGTTTACTAAGCAATGACAACAAAAATACGGATAACTTAATTAACCCGTTAAGGATCGTTTGGTGACAGCCCTTCAATAAAAAAAGGCCACAAAATGAATATAGTTTTGTTTGTTATACTTTTGACGCATTTCGGAAGTCTGTCCCTAACGACAACCTTGACGATATTACGATTCATATGGTCGGGGACCATTTACTATCGCAAAGGACAAATAAAAACAAAATTGTCGTCCACATGATCGTCAATGACAATATTGACAACTTTGTCATTCATCTGGTCGCCAATGACAGCATGATAGGTTTTGTGGCTCACATTAGCATTTTGGTGCCATTTGGTTGAAAACATCGTAAATAAAAGGCGTGCACGCGTATTCGAAGGTGTCGCGCAGACATGGTTAACCGGGATGTTACTTACTTTTTCGAAAAAGTAGGGAAATCTTCGCATACAAATATTAACATACTTACAACCACATTTAAAATATCTACCCTTAAATATTTTTAACCCATTAAAATGTCAAGTATAGTAACTGCATGTATTTATGCTGCACTTCTTGACAAAACAAAGAAAAAAAATTAAGCTGAAGTACTAAAATAAGTAAAACAGTTCAAGTAAACATTGTTGATGGTCTACTGCGTTGCCATTGTGTAATCGCAGCGTAATGTTTTTCTAACAGGAAATTGTATTCCCCCTTAGAAAACTTAATGCCATATTTTTCACGTTTTTGACCTGAAATTATGAGGTTCTTAACCCCCTAGAATTTTTTTTCTTGTAAAATCAATTGTTTTCAATAAATTATTTTTAAATTTTAGCTATAAATTAAATCAAATAACATTTGGGCGGCCAAAAAATGTTTTATTGTATAAAAATTTAGGAATTGTTCCCAGTTGCATGAAAACTAAAGGCCACGGAAAAATATTAATTCCAACTTGAATAAATTTAAGAACAAATTAATAAAATTTGGGATTTTTTTTGCAACTTTTTGTAAAAAAAGTTTTTACAAAGTTTTAAAAATTAAAAATTTTTATTCTGGTAACCATTATAATTTTTGAGATTGTGTAAATATGCTACAAAAAGATAAATTGGTTTAAGGGGCTGTTGTTAACGATGTTAACAGGAAGAAGTTAAAAAACTCATGTTAACAAAGATACTCATGGTGGCCTACATATATTATGTCAGATTATATACACAAATACATACACACATGTGTCTATGTATGCACATAAGTACATACATTTAAAGAGTATATGTTATTATTATCTGCATTTTAATTGATAAATATTGTTCTACAAATATTTGACAATTAACTTAAGTTAAACATTAAATACATTCCTCGCTACAGGCTACCGAACACAACCAGCCAAAAATAGAATACACGTGTGCTTATGAGAATAATTTTTTAATTGCTACAATGCAACACAACTACGGGTTGCTGTCAATGCTAATTTTGTGGCGTGGTCGAAATTAAACTAATTTCTATTTTTATACGCGACAGATAACAGATTAGTGCTGCCAATACGGTAAGATGCAAAAAATATAGCTTAAAAAGTACAAAAAGACTTTAGGTGGCACCACAGAAAGTCATATTGCTTTTATGTTTATTTTGTAGTGGTAGTCTAGTAAATATTTCAGTAGCAGCCAGTCGGACACAAATTTAGCAAGAAACTTTTGTGTTCGTGTGTTCCTGTGTTCTTGTTGCTTGAATGTGTTTAATGCATTATGTTGCATCTTCAGCTGGTTAACCACAAGCATTGTTCTTCAATAAACATCAGGCACTCTTATGCACTCTCGCTCACACTTGCCTTATGTATATTTAATTTTAAGATATTTAAGATAATACGTTGTGGTTATAAAATTATCAATTTATCTGGGAAATATTACATAAAATAATTATTAAAAACCTTTGCTAATTAAATGACAGTGTTTGCACTGCTATTAAAGTAAACATTAAGTTTGTTGAGTTTAAGAAGATACAATAAATAAAGCAAATTATTTTAAATGCAAATAGTAGTGTTATATTTATTTTGTGGAATTTTTTTAAAACAACTAAATAATAAACTTGGATAAAGCAAAATTTACTTTAAGTTATTCGATTATTTTGTAAATTTTAAAAGACAAAGTAAAAGACAAGTAAAAAGATAAAAGTCGTATATTATACCATTTTTATTTTCCATATATACTAGCATATGTATGAGGTTACACACAAAAAATCTAATAGAAAAATAGTTTTTGTCTTGAAGTTTATAGCCAAGAAAGGTTTTCTCCAAAAAGATGAAGACATATTGAAACCAAAAATGTTCCAAATATATTAAACTAAAGAACTGTGTGTTGATGACGGCCAAAGGTGGTAAATCTTACAACTTTTAAATTTTTCAGATATATTTTCGTGTTATAGGTGGTTGCGAATAAAACACGGTAAAATAATTTATTTTCTTTTTATTCAACTGCAACCGACTGTTAGCTCTAGTGGACTGTGTAAGACTTAGTTTTGAATTCATTACAGCATAGTAAAAAATAGGAGTAAATATAAAGAAAAATAGAATAAGTAATAATATAAGAAAACAATGTTGTATTGCTGGGAACGTTCCTCAACATATCCCGGCCAGCCCTGAAAGATAGTTTCAGCACGAGGGAAGTTTGATTATCTTGGTGATGTTCCTGGTCATCGAGCCCTTTTCAGTTTTAAGCTTCACTACTCTAACTAACCCATCAGCTCCAGGGAAGGTTTCGGTAACACGGCCAATTCTCCACGTGGCAGGGGGAGTTCCATCTTCTTTTATAAGGACGATATCATTGCTTTGAATGTTTGCTTGATTTGTGCACCACTTCGGGCGATTTTGAAGGGACGTTAGGTATTCTTGACTCCACTTCTTCCAAAAGCCTTGATACATGCATTGCACATGTTGCCAATAACTAAGACGATTCGGATTTAGTGCGGTGAGATCGCCTTCGGGTACCATCGTAGTTGGTCTGCCAATCAAAAAATGTGATGGAGATAGGTAATTCATCTCTGTGTCTGGCGCATATCCTAGGGGTCTCGAATTAACGACAGCCTCAATTTGAGCGAGAAGTGTATGCATTTGTTCAAACGTGAGAACACTGTTGCCAATAATGCGACGCAAATGTTGCTTAACCGAGCGGATGCCCGATTCCCAAATACCACCCCAGTGTGGCGAATAAGGTGGAGTGAAAATCCATTTTATGTTTTCTTGAGCCAATGTTGCTGCAACTATTTGATTATGTTGATCTGCTTGCAAATGTTGATACATCTCATTTAGAACGCGTTTTGCCCCAACGAAATTTCTACCGTTGTCACTGAATATTGTAGAACATTTGCCACGGCGAGCCATAAAGCGGCGTAGTGCAGCCAAAAAACATTCAGTACTTAGGTCTGTGGATAACTCGATATGTATTGCGGAGGTTACCATGCACACAAATAAGCATATGTAACCCTTTGATGTTTTGGAGTTACGTCCAGGATGTATTTTCAGCGTAAATGGACCGGCATAATCGCATCCGGTGTTTTGAAATGGGAAGGCTTGTCGAACTCGTACCGCGGGGAGATCTGACATGCGCTGCTGTGCTGTGTGTTTAGCGTATCTAAAGCATTTTAAACATTTATGTGTGACTTGTCGAATTAAGTTTCGAGCTCCTACAATCCAATACTGCTGACGTATGATGACAAATAATGCGTTGACGCCAGGATGCAGATTTCTTACATGTTGCTCTTCTATGATGAGACTTGTAATCTTATGTTTTTTAGGAAGTATTATAGGATGCTGAATAGTATCTGAAAGTTCCGAGTGACGTATGCGACCGCCTACTCTGATAAGTCCTAGTTCGTCTAGGTACGGCGAGAGTCGCATCAGTTGGGAGGTATTGTCAAGATCTAATCCACGCTGCAATCTTGCTCGATCAGTGGAAAAGGTGTCTTGAGCCATTTTGAGACAGGTTACCTTTGCTTGCATAAGTTCATTAAACGTTAAATGACTATCAGGATTCTCGATCTTGCGTACGTATTTGTTTATAAAACGTCTGACGTATGCTGTGATACGTAACAGTTTCCACCAGGTGGATGTATTGTCTAAAAGATTTTGTAATGGATGTTTTTTTGTAGGTTGACTCGTAGTCACGTTTGTTGTTGTGAGATTTCTCATTTCTGCTTCTACGGCAAGCCTGTTGCAATGAAAATCTTGATTCTCTGATGGTTGATGTTCTTTCTGTAGAAACGATGGACCTGACCACCAAAGGTTATGCTTTAACAATTGATGTGCCATCATACCCCGAGATGCACAATCTGCAGGGTTCTCCTTTGTACTAACATGTTTCCAGGCGTTTCTGGGAAGTGTTTCTAATATTTCAGCTGTGCGATTACCGACGAACGTTTTGAGTTTGATTGGCTGTACCGAAAGCCAAGACAGTACGACTGTTGAATCACACCATGCATATAACTTTGTCTGTGGGTGTGGCAATGAAGAAGTTATTGTTTTCATAAGCCGGGTGAGTAGCAAAGCTCCGCATAACTCAAGCCTTGGAAGGGAGATTTGCTTCAGTGGTGATACACGAGTTTTCGAGGCAATTAATGATGTCTTGACGTCGCCATGTTTATTCTTTGCAACACAATAAACAACTGCTGAATAGGCCTTTAATGAGGCGTCACTAAACCCATGTAGCGTTATTTCTGACTCATCATTTGGTACGAAACGTGGCAATTTAACATTTTCGAGGCTCTGCAAATCTGCTCTGTACGAAATCCATGTATCTGTTAAGTCTGGAGGTAGAGGGTCATCCCAATCGAGATTCAAGAGCCACAATTCTTGAAATAGGATTTTGAATTTTATTATGACGGGAGATAATAAACCAAGTGGGTCAAATATTCTCGCGACGTCAGATAAAATTGTTCTTTTTGTGACTTGTGGTGGATTGGTTAGACTGATTTTGTAACCGATACAATCCTCTGCTGCGTACCAATGTATTCCAAGTACCTTTGCTGACTTGTCACTTTCTGATTTTAAAAAACTTGGTGCATCGTTAGTCGATGATTCAATTGTGTCGCTGTTAGACACCCATTTACCTAATTGAAGTCCAGCTTTAGAAAGCAGATCAATAAGTTCGTTACGATTTTTCATCAATTGTTGTTCGGATGAGGCTCCAGTAAGGACATCATCCACGTAAAAGTCCTCCAATAGTACTCGAGACGCATTGGGGTGAGATTCTTTGTAATCTTTTGCTAGTTGTTCAAGAACTCTGACTGACAGATATGGCGCCGAAGCAGTGCCATACGTTACTGTACATAATTGGTAATGCTTTACTGGTTCATTAGGGTTTTCTCTCCACAAAATTCTCTGAAAGTTACGATGCTTTTCAGCCACCCAAATTTGGCGAAACATTTTGACAATGTCTGCCGAAAACACAAATTTATGAAGACGAAATCTAATACATACTGCAAATAAATTGCGCTGAATTGGCGGTCCAATGTGTAGTTTTTCGTTTAGTGAATTGCCGTTGGTATCTTTAAAAGATCCATCAAAAACAACTCTTAGTTTGGGTCCAACTATTGGGTGATGTGGCAAGTAGAAAACATGATTGTCTGCTATATCTGTTTCGTGTGGAGACAGTTCTCGCATATGACCCAAACTTTCGTATTCCCTCATAAATTTTATATAGGGATCTCTTAGATTAGGGTTTCTAGCTAACCTTCGCTCTGTAGCATAAAAACGTGTTAAAGCACCCTTGTGTGTATTAGAAAAACGAATATCTTCTTCCTTGAACGGAAGCTCGACGATATATTTCCCATCTGTGTGTCTGCCGTGAGTATTGATGAAATGTTTCTCAACTATTTTAGATTCTTCATCTAATGATTCTGAAGTACCAGGACAATTTTCTATCTCCCAAAACGCACGAATGAATTGATCAACATCGCATGTGGTAAGTAAGGTTGCAGGTACCTGGTTGTCACTTAGCACTATGCCTGAAGTAACCACCCACCCAAATATTGTGGAAACAGCAATCACTTTACCACTGGCATTTCTTAATTTATTTAACGACAAAATGTCCCAAACTTCATCCACTCCCAAGAGGATGTCAATAGCCGAAGCACGATACCATTGTGGATCGGCAAGTTGTATGTTTTCTAACAAGGATGACTCAAACTGGTCAATTGTTGACCTAGGTAGTGATGCGGTTATATTACCCAGTATGTGTACGAACGTATCCAGAGACCTTTGGGATACTCTAGATTCAATATGAATGCATGTGTGACCACGTGTAGGATCGGCTTTGATGGATTGAATTCCAGAAAGCGGCATGCGCGATGCAGTACGTGGTAAGCCTAATCGTTTGATACAATCTTCCGTTATGTACGAATATTCTGAGGCAGTATCTAACAATACCCGACAATCAATCAAGTTGCCTTCTACGTTTCGAACTTTAACCAATGCAGTTGGTAGTATGTGCCTGAAGCGCATTCCGTTTGAAGAAGGATTCCCTGACTGAGAAGCTAGCGTATTCAATGCTACCTGCTGACTAACCTCTGATACTGAGGCAACTACGTTTGTTCTAGGAGAAGTATCTTGTTGACTTTTATTTAAAGCTTGTGATGTGTGCAGTAGACTATGATGACTGCGCTGACATGAACGGCATTTATTCTTCGACTTGCAATTATATACCGTGTGCCCAACCCGTAAGCAATTAAAACACAAACCCTTATCCTTGACTACGTTACGACGTCGATCTATGGACAAGGCCAAAAATTGTGGACATTTAGATATATAATGTTCGCCAGAATTACAATCTGCACAAACTTTATCTTGGATAGTAGCCACCATTGATGGGGACGACCTATGTATTGTGCTACCTACTTTACTATGTGCTTTTTTGTCAACGTTTCTTTTTTCGACATTCTTACCGAGTTCAATTTCCTCACAACGATATTCCAAAAACGATAAAAATGATTGTATTGTAGGTTTTGTCGTATTTCGCGACTCTTCGATCCACTTTCTTCGAGAGTCGGAATCTATTTTTGTTTGAAGGATATGGATTAACCAAGGATCGCGTTCACCATAACCTATTGCCTCTAAACCTCTAATAACTTCGTTTGCTATATCTGAGATTTTTCGTAAACCAATCGAATTCTCATCCTTTTGTACTGAAATAGACATAAAAGTTTCAATATATGAATTTACAATATGTCGAGGACGATCAAAACGTTCTCTGAGTCGATCCCATGCTGTAGCATAGGACAGATCAGTTATCTGCATATGTTTGATAAGATTAGCAGCATCATCTTTTAAAACTGATTTCAAGTAATGAAATTTCTGTATGTTTGATAAGTTAGGTCTTGAATCAATAGCGCTAGTAAAAAGGTCTTTAAACGCTGGCCAGTCGCTGTATTTACCTGTAAAAGGTTCAATTCTAATTTTGGGTAAATCATTATCGCTGTTTCTTGACATGCTTGGTGAGTCAAGTCTATTAATTAGTGTAGAATGTTGTTCAGCTAGACGATTGAATGCATCGTTTTGTAGTTCGACGCTTGCAGCACGAGGTCTAACCGCCTCCAACATTTCTCTAAATATTCCCTTCGCGTGGAAATATTTTCCTTCATAATCGGCAAAATCTTCATCAGGATCTACAAAATCGCTATCACCTTCAAAATTGTATAATTGTGTCGTCAAATCTTTTAGTTCATTATATGCTACATCTAGTCGATTTAGACGAGCTTCTATTTCTGCAGCACCCACTTCCTCAGGAGGATTTTGGACATACGTTAAAGCACGCGTAATAGATGACTTTTCAACCCGACGTTTTGATTGTAAGCTTTTTATAGTAGTAGCCATTTTTATAGAAAGTAATAAAAAATTGTACTTACTGACCAAATTGTTTGTTTGTTATCCAATAATGATAATTGCCTTCTTGATTGTGTATATATGTATATAATATTGTTGTTTATATACTCTGTTCACTTATTTTTGTCGCCTGTCGCGAGCAGTAATTGATATGTTTTTACGCACTTATATCAATTTCAATTGTAACGTATTTTTTGTTTTTACACGTATGTACCTATGTACTGTTTTGTTATTACACGAAATAATTGACTTCTTGTCGCCGGTTATCCGCGCACAAATATTTTGTAACTGTTTCCACGCACAAAATTCTTTACTTCTTTTCAAACGCACTTATGTGTAGTTGTTGTTTTTCTTTTTCTTTTGCAACAAATCTTTTCAGTATTCTTTAATCATGCTTAATTACACAAACAACGTTTAACCTTTTTTACACAAGTATGTATGTATACGAATGTTAACACCTAACGACACTTTGCATGTTCAACTTTGCCAATTCTTTTTCGGCATCTAATCAAATAGCCGGCGCCTGCGTGTCGATGTATGTATGTAAATACGTGTGTATACATGCACCAACCACAAACTTAACGTTCATTTAAACACTACTGATTTCACTGTTGTTGTTGTTTCAACGTATTTTTGCACTTGATGGCAATCTATTGTTTTTACAAAAACACTTTATTGTTGTTGTATCAACGTATATTTGCACTTGATGGCAATCTATTGTTCTTACAAAACGCTTTGTTGTTGTTGTGCCCAGCGGAGCACCCACTTTCTCCGAACGATTAACAATCGCGAGAATCAATTACACTTTTGCAAATAGTGTCCAATGACTCGGTGTCAATTGGAGCTCCTAGTTTGCCCAAACTTCTGTCACACTCGCGCTTTAATTATCAACAAATTGCTATTGTTGACCCCGTACGATTCCGATTCGATATCTGGCGAGAAAGGACCAAAATATGGTTGCGAATAAAACACGGTAAAATAATTTATTTTCTTTTTATTCAACTGCAACCGACTGTTAGCTCTAGTGGACTGTGTAAGACTTAGTTTTGAATTCATTACAGCATAGTAAAAAATAGGAGTAAATATAAAGAAAAATAGAATAAGTAATAATATAAGAAAACAATGTTGTATTGCTGGGAACGTTCCTCAACAATAGGCTTTGTTCTTAAATAACTAAAAAAATATTTAAGGTTCTTTATGACCTTAGTTGTGGTCTTAAGCTCTTCAAAGACTTCAAAACAAAGCCTTGAAAATTGTTTATAATATTCCTAGAATGCACTCATCTACATCCTTATACTGAGATGTATCAAAAACTATTCTTCCTATTTTTGGATTGTACAAAATGCAACTGACGTTATATATGTATAAAGCTGTACGAAATATTGGGTATCACTCCATAGAATTTACTATCAACCAGAGCTACTATAGTACACGGAATAATACTAACTTAATGGTTAAGAGATGTCGGCTAGAAACTACGAAGCAACGTGTAGAATATGCTGGCTGTTATGAATAAAATCATCTTCCAGATAGTATTAAAAACATATCCACAATTTCAACCTTTAAACCAAGACTGAAACAATATTTACTTCAGGGAATAGATATGCTTCTGATGTAAGAATAATATGGGTTTTTCAATAAACTACTGTGATATATTGAACTCAGCTTAACCAATATGTGATATATGTATATTTTTTATTTAATAGCTTATTTTTTTTTTTTTTTAATACACTTACTAGTTATTTATATATAATTTTCTTGTTTTTTACCATCGCCATTTCTTTTTGTTATTTTAATTTATAAGTTCTTAATATATTACTATTGCCAACATCCCCTTTTATGTCCTAGAGACGCCGGGGCACTTATATTATTTGTCAAAATTTCTTTTGAATAAATGAATTAATAACAAAAAAAAAAAAAAAAAAAAATTATAATAATAATAGATAATAATTAAGGTATTCACAAGGTAGTCATAAAGTCATATGTCAAAAAAAAATAAAACGAAAAAATACTACTGTTGTAAGCATCTGTTCATAGTTTATTGTGCTATTTTAAATTTGAATTAGCTGCTGGAGAAAACAGAAAAATAAGTAATTTCAAAACTATTTAAAATCAGAATGCAAAAAAAAAAAAAATTAAAAAAGTAAAGTAAAAGCTGGTTTGTGCGAAAAATACATATGGGACGTTTTTAAGGCTAATTCAAGTAAACTGTTTTAAAGGTGAGGAAGACGGAAGAAAAGAAACTAATGAAGCCTTTTTAACTTACTATGCACAGAAGCACCCACCTTAAAGTTCCAAAATCAAAAAGGTCGAAACCGAACGAGTTAAAAAAATTGTATAACAGTCAATTTAATCTAATGATTCGGGCTCGACTAGAGGAATGCCTAAATATCTTTTAAGCACACAATTTTTTTAATAAAAATAAAAAATCTGTTCTTGGTGCAGAAAATTTAATTGTTTAAATTTATAAACACAAACAAAACAAGCTGTTGTCGGTGACCAAGCCGACACATTTTATAAACGGCGGCTAGTGTAAAAATGTTTGGTGGCTGCCAGCTAACTAAAATATACAAACAAAAGTTTTCACTTATGTTTTTATGAATGTGTTATTTGATTAAAATATTTAAATGTTTAAAGAATTTAATTAAACGTTAAGTTATAAAATTAAACAATTTTAACGTACATTTATATGCATGATTAGTACATTCATAAAAAATTAATGACTGCGACTCTGTTAGTTATATTAACGGCTTCACTAAATAGTTTCGGCCGCCCGGCTCAGGTTTATACTGTTTATGACAAAACAATAAACACAGTTCAAAAAGTCTTGTTATTATAGAACTTTTTTCTTTTAAGCACAACAACAATTTTTTTAAACGTTTGTAAAATATTAAAACTTTAAGACAATATGACTTGATATTATACCATTTGAGTACCCCCAATATATTTATTTCTTTAATATTATATATGTATGTTTTTCAAAAAGGACGTTTTCTAAGTACGCGTATCCTTGTTCGTAATTGACAGAAATTTAGACCAATTTCCGTACAACATTTTATTTAGTTAATCAACTGTAAAAAACTTGAGTTTTAATTTTTAAGAACAATAATCCTTAATATATAAGCTATAACATTTAAGAATTTGATATGATTTAATATATAAAAGTATTTGCGCCAAATTTAAAAAGGAAACCTTTGTTTAAATGATCAATTATTTGATTTTATTTTTAAAGTATATGTAACAAATGTGACAATATTTTGTTTCTATTTTTTACTTCTTAACAAAAAAAAAGAATATTTAAATTGGGGACGTATAATTGCTAAAAGAAATTACAAAAATCATAAAGTATATTAAATTTAATGACTGTTCAGAATTTTTATTAGCATAAATTTTTTCCTACTGGTTGTGGCAATTTTAATTTAAAGAATTTATGGGAACGATACGGATCCTCGTAGTGTAAGTAATTGATTTTAAGCCTTATTATATTTTTCCAATAAAAAAATTTAAAAAGAAATTTTTAAGTTTTTTTGTATCCTGGCTTTGAGTTTAAAGAAATTTAGGTAGATCTTGAAATATGTTAAAACTTTTGCCTGTACAAAATTTCAATAAACTTTATTTTTTTCCTCCTCGATACGGCAGTTTTTAATTTAAGTACATATTGTAAGGACACAAATTTTGAAAATGAATGGCATCGAATTTTATATTTTTATTATATCTTATCCGTTAACTTATGTTAACCACATTTTAAAAATCATTTTTTTAATTGTTTTTTTTACAAACCGGTAAACCCTTAAAAAGGACATTTTAAGACATGGCGTATCCTTGAAATTCGGAATTGAAAAAAATTTGGACACACTTTTATGCATGTTAAAACTTAAAGCTGCACAAAACTTTAATAATCTTTTCACCTGTTCGATATGGGAATTTTTAAATTAAGAATATAGTGAAAGGTCCCGAATCCTTGTAACTTGTATCATCAAATATTAGGTTTTGAAGATATTTTATAGATTAAAGGGAGTTACTCAAATTTAAAAAAGATTTTTGTTAATTGTTTCTAACTTTTACTCTACATGAAAAGGGATACTTTTGAGGAAGGTGATCCTTGCTTGGATGGATCGAATGTACTCAGTTTTAGTGTGCTACAATTTCTTTTTCTTCTTTTTTGGAAATACACGAATCTTTGAAATGAAAGTTATAACATTTTTGGCCTGATTATATTTTACCAAAAAAAGTTTATAGCAAAAATTTTTGCTTTCTTTAACTATTTAACTTATTTTATTTATTTTTAACTTATTGCTACAACTAATGTTTATTCAAAACTTCACTAAGCTGTAATTTTCAATTCCTTTGCAACGGCAATTTTAAATTATGCCCACCAAATTTAAAATGGTAGTTTTTAAACTTTTTGCTAATTTCTACTTAAAAAAGGGATCTTTTGAGGAAGGCCTATCCTTGCTTGAAACTAGAAGAAAAAATTCAAAAGTCATGTTTTTTTAGCCTATGACTATCAAAAATTTTTTGGTCTTTTGACTTTTATCTTATTTTAATGATAATTCTTGTAAATTATTATTGTTACTATAGACATTGTCTTTTACTTTTCACTTAAAAAAATTTTATAAGTTTATGAAATTATATTAAATTGATGAAAGATCTATAGAATTAATAACACCCTTACTTATTATAACATTGATATAGAGTGCAGATGCTTAGAGTTTTTTTATAAAAGTATTTATGCCCTTGTCCCATATCAATATAGTAAAAACTGTCACATTTTTATAAAATATCTTCCATCTTTGCAAATTGATTAACTTATTTCTTCTCTTGAAACCTTGTTTTTTTCGAAGGTACCAACATACAATTGATAAATATGACAATCACAATTACATTAAATTTACTTTTGCCGTTTTACTTTTTTTGTTGGCTCATACGTATATAATATCTTATTTTCATTTTTTCTTTATTTTGTAGCCAACTTTAAGGTTGTTTGTTAGTTTGTGTTTTTTTTGCCATAAGAATTATATATTTTTGTGTTTTATGTGATTTTTTTACAGGACATTTAATATACCTGTTTGTGTCATAAATTACAGCAACAACAAAAAATTGTAAAAAAGAAACTGAGGACAAAATTATAAAAAAAAACAACAAAACAAGAGCTTTAACGATATGTTTTTGTAGATATAGTAAATGTTTTGCCATAAATAACTTTAAAATGTGTTTTACTCTCCAAGCCATCTAAATAAGGACATCCGTGTATAAAAAAACACACCTACCCGTAAATGATAAAAATATTTAAGGATAAAAAAATGTATACTTCGCATATACTATAATATAAAAAAACAAGTAAGAGCGCTATATTCGGCTATGCCGAATCTTATATACCCTTCACATTGGTCTTTAAATATACCCAGCCGAGTAAATTTGTACTGCAAATAATATAATAAAAAACCTTGTGCGAGTTTTAAAGCCCATAGAAAAAATAACAAAATTTTAACGTTTGTATGAATAATAGAAATAGATGAAGAAGATTTGAGGTCGAGAGTTTTTAAAGTTTTCGACATTATTCATATTTAAAGGTTAATAAAACTAAAAAATGCAATTACTTTTTGTAGAACATTTCATTTCATTTCGATATCTGTTATAGTTTCCGAGATATAGCTTATCGAATATTTTATAATAATTGTCGATTTGTATGGGAGCTACCCCTTTTTTTGCCCCCACCCAAAAAATTTTTTCTTTAAGGCGTAGCCCTTAGCGTGCAATTACTTTTTGTAGAACATTTCATTTCGATATCTGTTATAGTTTCCGAGATATAGCTTATAGAATATTTGATAATAATTGTCGATTTGTATGGGAGCTACCCTTTTTTTTGCCCCCACCCAAAAAATTTTTTCTTTAAGGCGTAGCCCTTAGCGTGCAATTAGTTTTTGTGGAACATTTCATTTCGATATCTGTTATAGTTTCCGAGATAGAGCGAATCGAATGTTTGATAATAATTGTCGATTTGTATGGGAGCTACCCCTTTTTTTTCCCCCACCCAAAAAAATTTTTCTTAAAGGCGTAGCCCTTAGCGTGCAATTACTTTTTGTAGAACATTTCATTTCGATATCTGTTACATTTTCCGAGATATAGCTTATAGAATATTTGATAATAATTGTCGATTTGTATGGGAGCTACCCTTTTTTTTGCTCCCACCCAAAAAATTTTTCTTTACGGCGTAGCCCTTAGTGTGCAATTAGTTTTTGTGGAACATTTTATTTCGATATCTGTTATAGTTTCCGAGATAGAGCGAATCGAATGTTTGATAATAATTGTCGATTTGTATGGGAGCTACCCCTTTTTTTTCCCCCACCCAAAACATTTTTTCTTTAAAGCGTAGCCCTTAGCGTGCAATTACTTTTTGTGGAACATTTCATTTCGATATCTGTTATAGTTTCCGAGATATAGCTTATCGAATATTTTATAATAATTGTCGATTTGTATGGGAGCTTCCCCTTTTTTTGCTCCCACTCGAAAATTTTTTTCTTTAAAGCGTAGCCCTTATGGCCCAATTACTTTTTGTAGAACATTTCATTTCGATATCTGTTATAGTTTCTGAGATATAGCGTATCGAATATTTTATAGTAATTGTCGATTTGAATGGGAGCTACCCCTTTTTTTGCCCCCACCCAAAAAATTTTTTCTTTAAGGCGTAGTCCTTAGCGTGCAACTACTTTAAGTAGAACATTTCATTTCGATATCTGTTATAGTTTCCGAGATATAGCTTATAGAATATTTGATAATAATTGTCGATTTGTATGGGAGCTACCCCTTTTTTTGCCCCCACCCAAAAAATTTTTTCTTTACGGCGTAGCCCTTAGCGTGCAACTACTTTTAGTAGAACATTTCATTTCGATATCTGTTATAGTTTCCGAGATAAAGCGTTTCGAATATTTTATAGTAATTGTCGATTTGAATGGGAGCTACCCTATTTTTTGCCCCCACTCAAAAAAATTTTTCTTTAAGGCGTAGACCTTGGCGTGCAATTACTTTTTGTGGAACATTTCATTTCGATATCTATTATAGTTTCCGAGATATAGCTTATAGAATATTTTATAATAATTGTCGATTTGTATGGGAGCTACCCCTTTTTTTGCCCCCACTCGAAAATTTTTTTCTTTAAAGCGTAGCCCTTAGCGTGCAATTACTTTTTGTAGAACATTTCATTTCGATATCTGTTATAGTTTCCGAGATATAGCTTATCGAATATTTTATAATAATTGTCGATTTGTATGGGAGCTACCCCTTTTTTTGCCCCCCCTCGAAAATTTTTTTCTTTAAAGCGTAGCCCTAGGGTGCAATTACTTTTTGTAGAACATTTCATTTCGATATCTGTTATAGTTTCCGAGATATAGCTTATCGAATATTTTATAATAATTGTCGATTTGTATGGGAGCTACCCCTTTTTTTGCCCCCACTCAAAAAAATTTTTCTTTAAGGCGTAGACCTTGGCGTGCAATTACTTTTTGTGGAACATTTCATTTCGATAT
Source organism: Melanophora roralis (assembly GCA_963583895.1). Taxonomy (NCBI): domain Eukaryota; kingdom Metazoa; phylum Arthropoda; class Insecta; order Diptera; family Rhinophoridae; genus Melanophora; species Melanophora roralis. Next base: position 22,117,482 of record OY757189.1, read on the forward strand.
CTATTATAGTTTCCGAGATATAGCTTATAGAATATTTTATAATAATTGTCGATTTGTATGGGAGCTACCCCTTTTTTTGCTCCCACTCGAAAATTTTTTTCTTTAAAGCGTAGCCCTTATGGCCCAATTACTTTTTGTAGAACATTTCATTTCGATATCTGTTATAGTTTCCGAGATATAGCTTATAGAATATTTGATAATAATTGTCGATTTGTATGGGAGCTACCCCTTTTTTTGCCCCCACCCAAAAAATTTTTTCTTTAAAGCGTAGCCCTTAGCGTGCAATTACTTTTTGTAGAACATTTAATTTCGATATCTATTATAGTTTCCGAGATATAGCGTATCGAATATTTGATAATAATTGTCGATTTGTATGGGAGCTACCCTTTTTTTTGCCCCCAACCAAAAAATTTTTTCTTTAAAGCGTAGCCCTTATGGCCCAATTACTTTTTGTAAAACATTTCATTTCGATGTCTGTTATAGTTTCCGAGATATAGCTAATAGAATATTTTATAATAATTGTCGATTTGTATGGGAGCTACCCCTTTTTTTGCCCCCACTCGAAAATTTTTTTCTTTAAAGCGTAGCCCTTAGCGTGCAATTACTTCTTGTAGAACATTTCATTTCGATATCTGTTATAGTTTCCGAGATATAGCTTATCGAATATTTTATAATAATTGTCGATTTGTATGGGAGCTACCCCTTTTTTTGCCCCCACCCAAAAAATTTTTTCTTTAAGGCGTAGCCCTTAGCGTGCAATTACTTTTTGTGGAACATTTCATTTCGATATCTATTATAGTTTCCAAGATATAGCGTATCGAATATTTGATAACAATTGTCGATTTGTATGGGAGCTACCCCTTTTTTTGCCCCCAACCAAAAAATTTTTTCTTTAAAGCGTAGCCCTTATGGCCCAATTACTTTTTGTAGAACATTTCATTTCGATATCTGTTATAGTTTCCGGGATATAGCGTATCGAATATTTGATAATAATTGTCGATTTGTATGGGAGCTACCCCTTTTTTTGCCCCCATCAAAAAAATTTTTTTCTTTAAAGCGTAGCCCTTAGCGTGCAATTACTTCTTGTAGAACATTTCATTTCGATATCTGTTATAGTTTCCGAGATATAGCGCATAAAATATTTCCCCAAATTTGTGCAATTGTAGGAAAAATACCCCTTCCCCTGGTCCTATCTGAAAAAAATTTTTTTATTATTTAGGTCCCTTCATTAGGAGTATCCGTGCCAAGTTTTGTGGCAAGAGTGACTATACTTACTGAGATATATGGGGATATATGCACGGATTTTGTCCTAAAAAAAATGGGTTGCTCTGGGTTTTCGCTTATATCTCGGTCAATAGTAAACCGATTTTGCTGATTTTAAATAGCGATTGTCTCCAGGATATTTGTAATAGTTTGACACCATTAACTGGTCTGTATCTTTTTATTTGACTCCGGAAACTTGATTTCAACAGACGGACAGACGGACAGACGGACAGACGGACAGACGGACAGACGGACATCGCTAAATCGGCTTCCCTATCTATAAGGATCCAGAATATTTATACTTTATGGGGTCGCAAATGAATAATAAAGAAATTACAAACGGAATGACAAAGTGATATATACCCTATCACTATGTGAAGGGTATAACAAAAATGTGTTTAAGTGTATGAGAACAACAATTTGTGTTGTTGTTATTGGTAATGTTGGTACGAATTCTGTTCTCTTGTACAACAACGACGTAAACAACAATGTTAAGCAAAAAATAAACAAGAGTATATAAATCCCTATACCCCTATCTTGTGTTACACATACTGATATAATATTTTAATGATATAAAAACAAGTATGTTTATATACTTTTGTTTTTATTTTTTTGAGGTGGCATTAGTTTTGCTTGAATAGGCAATCGAGATGTTTTATGAGAATGCGTAAACATTATAATATCCTTGAAAATTATTGAATATGTATGAGTGTTGTTTGTACCCTACACCTAAGTTTTATTTACAGAAATATTTATTTTGCAAAAATTTTATTCTAAGCTCGTGATTTTGGAAACTTCGAATCTTAAAGGAAAATCGATGGGATGCCTACGAATATAAAGGGAGAATAGATTAAAAATATGATATTTTTTTAAATATATTCTCAGCATCTTCTGATGCAACAAATAAGAAATATATTTTTGTTCAATAGGTTCTTAAAAAAATAAGAATATTTTTACAACCCTTTTAGCTCCTAAAGAAGGTAAAAATTATACATATAATATAATTTGGTGCCCTTTTTTGCTTATTTTGCATTTTCTAACCAACAAAAGAACCTTTATTGCAATTGCATCCAAAATATTATAAATTTTGTTTTCTAGTATTTTTGTAAAATTTTTAACTTTAAGGGTAAAAAAAAAAAAAGAAAATTGAGCTCTTTATTAACTTTTGAACCAACAAAGATAGAAAAAAAAGAAACAAATTTTGTTTGAAAAGTATAAAACTATAAAAATGTTGCAGGGCTAGCGAAGGGCAAACAATTACAGTATGGTACTTTTTGGGAATTTTTTTTAATCCTTCCATCAAAGATGGAAATATAAATAAAATGGCGTTCGACTGGCCCTAAACAATATAAATAAATTATAAGTACCCTTTTACAAAAAAAATCAGACTAAAAATTTTGGTCTCTTTTAAATAGAAAAGAACCAAAATGACGTTTAAACGGTACTTTTTTAAGTTATTGGCTACTTTTTGAACAAAAAATTTTTTTCACATCTTTAATACTTTTTTTAATTTTTTAGATTATGTGTCTAGAAATAAAAGTTTAGGGCTATTGGCCCTTTGTTTAACATCTTTGAGACTTTTTATGTGTTTTGCTTCTTTATTGCATTTTTAGGATTTTTTTTTATAATTTTTTGGTTTTGTCTTGCTTTTTTATATTATAGGTTCAAAAATGTAAAATTTTTTCACTACATTTTTGGTACTTTTTTGGCGTCCTTATAACTTTAGAAACTAAAATTAAGGAATATTGGGCAAAATATAGGTTAAAGGTCTCTTAAGTGGAGAAAAATAACTTTTTGTAGATTTTTGATAGTTTTTTAATTTTTTGAGAATATCAGTTAAGAAATATGAAATAAATTACACATGATGAGGACAAAAGTTAACTTAGTGGAAGGTTTTTTTTATGTTGGTTACTTTTTTTTTTAAAAATTAGTTTAGATATGTAAAATTACAGATAACTCACTCATGTAAAACTTGGAGGTGACTTTAAGGAGCCAAAATTATTTGTAAGTTGTTTCGTATTTTTCTTGGATTATAAGTCCACAAATGTTAAAGTCGAAAGTCCATAAGGTCGGCAAAACTATTTTTTCAAACTAAAGGTACTGTTTTGCCTTTTAATGTTTACACGTATGGACATGTGAAAAAAGGGCTATTTATTATGAATTAGACTATCTATCTTTTTTGTCAGACTTAAAGATTATTAGTCCAAAAACATAAAATATTACATGAATAAAATAATAAACTTAAAATATTTTCACATATCCAATAGTATCAGTTCTAAAAAACATAGATCTCTTAACTAAAAAGCTTTCAGGCATACATTGATATATATAAAAAAAATATTTTCAAATATGAAAATATTTCAGATAAAAATGAGCCAATATGTTTAACATACCGTACATTGCCAATTATAATTTAAATTTTCTTTAAGGTAACTTAATCTTTAAAATAACTAAAATGTACAGAATATTTAAATGAAGGTAAGCTGTGACGTCCGTAAATAAACACATGCACTTACAAAAACGTTTAATTTTTCTTTATTTAACAAAATGTTGCTTTCCAGCTTACAGATTTTGCTCGTAAGGAATATGATTCCTTATGGTAGGTAGAATTTTATTTAAAATAACAGATCTTCTATTTTTGGAAGACATAATGGGTTTTTAACGTGTTGATTTATTAAACACTAATGATACACAAGAGTATATTAAAGAAAATATTTAAAGGACATGGAGTAAATAATATTGCATGTTTCCTTTTGTTTAGCTTAAATGGCGACAAATTAAAAAAAATATTGTATTGTTTTTCTAAATCTTTATGTAAAGATTTTTTCATAGTAAAAAAAGGATTTTTCGGTTTTAAAACTACACACTAATTATCAAAAACGATTCCAATACCAAAAAAAAGAAAACTTTTGCCATAGAGTTTAAGGATCTCTATTGGGAAACTTTTTGTAATATCTATTTTTCGACCCATATTTTGTATATTCCAATAAGATCTACCTCTGTGGGTCTAAAATACTTATCGTTACCTGAAATTAAAAGCCACGTTTGCAAGAAAAAATCTCTAATCGATCTTTTGATATATTTGATTATATTTTATTGAAAGGAACATGACAATAAATCTTTTTAATGCTACAAACAAAACTTAAAAGAGAATGCCGGAAAAAAGAAACAATTTTTAAGAACTGCCTTTGTAATCTAAACATTTTTTTTGCTTCTCCTGTAAAATTTTTAAAAATGTAGTTACATAGTTTTTCATCTGACGATATACAGGGGCCGTAATAATTATAAAGAAAAAATTAAAAAAAAAATTTTAATTTTTGTTAAAAAATAATTATTGCTTTTTTTTTGCCAAAAATAACAACTACCCAGTGTTATATTTTTGAGATTGTCTACTACGCTCCCATTGGTTCAGCTATTGCAAGATAATGATGTCGCTGATGAGAAAAATAAACTCTTAGTAAGGGCGTTAATAACTACAGTAATTACTGTAAAATTTTCATTTAATTTTTAGTTAATGCTTGGTTACCAGTTACTGCATTTTTTTATTGTCAGCACATTTGTAAGCGGGAAACGTGAATTTCAGGACAACCCAAGCAAAAATAACAAATTAATTGTCAAAACGTATTTATATTACTATCAATATTACTTGGAAACTTATTAGGTAAGCAAAGGTTTTGCTGGGTTATTTTTGGGTTTTTATTATTTTGGTGATTTTTATTTTCTATCGAGAAATAATCAATATTTCTTGACCTATATTTTTTTTTTCCCCGAAATAGTTATTATTTTAAATTTTCTTTCAAATCTATTATAATAACAATAGTCACAGTTTTTTTCAAATTTTTATTTTTAAATCATAAAATTATATATGCAAAACAAATAATTATTTCTTGACAAAAAAAAAATAATTGTTCAATTCACAAGCTCATGTTATCGTCGTATGCGTCGTCTAATTAAATAAATATACAATATCGTACTTTTGTTGTTGGTAATTTTCATACAAAAGTGTTTTATAATTTTACGATTGTTTTTCATGTTTTAAATATGTTGTATTTATTTCAGACGTGGAAATGTTTCACTTGTTTTTATTATTTTTTTTAAATCTTTTTAACAAGTGATTAATAACACCGCAAAATTATTTCTTTTTTAATATGTATATATTCTTAATTAAATTCAAATTATTTTTTTTTCATATTTTGTTTAAAATTGCTTATTATTTAATATTTACTACCAATTCACCTCAACTTAAAACTCCCATTCACGGTTTGGTTTAATGCTATCATATTACATGAATGTCAACTTTAGTTGAAGAAGAACATATAAACGTAAAAAGCTAAAAAATTATTTATATTTTAAATATTGTCAAATGGAAACAAATTCTTTAAACGGGGAAAGATTTCTTAGTTATTTTTATTTTGTACGCTCGAAAAATATTTATGTAGGTTTACGTTTCTAAAAAGTTTGTTCAGAGTGAATTGACTGCATTAAGCCGACGTTTTCCATTTTCATTTAACACACAATAAAGTAACAGTTCAATAAAATTATCTATTCACAAGTGAATTTACTAAAATCGTATTTTTTTAAAGGATAAGCCATACGACAGAGCTTGTGAATTGGTCAAATATTAAAAAATAATTGTTTAATTTTTTTAAATAAAAAATCAATCACTTTCTTTTTATAAAATCCAGCTTAATGCTATCAATATGGTGTATTTCACTTGTTTTTTCGATTAAAATTTGAAGAAATATTTCGTGCTGCCGCTGAACACACATAAATATATATTTATTATTATGTTTAAAAAATAAAATATATTCGAATTTACAGTATTAGATAGAACTTTCATGTAAATAATTAATTCCTTAATCATTAATTCCAACAAAAGTTTATTTTTAAAATCATGTAAATTACATAACCAAATTGACTTTAATATTGCACAACCAAAATAAAAAAAGGTTTTTTGTGGTGCAAATGAATAATTCGCATTCACTATAGATCTGGATAGGGATTTGATTCATAAAAAAAGCTTTAGGATTAATTAAATGTGCGATATATATGCATCTTGTAAACTATCTATAATAATATTAAAATCTGTTTTAATAAATATGAAATTATTTAAATAATTATTTAATAGATTGGAGCTTAGAGTACAAATTGATTTTTTAAAACTACACATTCTATTAAAAGTATTCATTTTTTTATCATTGCACATATTTTTTTACATGCTAAATTAATATATTTTTTTTTAATATTTAATTAATATGTAAAGTTCTCCTGATTAAAAACTTTTTATTCGGTTGACCAATTATTTCAATCACAAAAACGCCACAATATTATACTATTTTAATGAGTAAATTTATATCGATTTTTTTATATACTAACGTTTGTGCGTAGAACTTTTTTGTTGTGATATATTTGCTAATTTTGCAACTGTCAAAACCAATAAACCATAAGCCACAAAAAAATTAATTTATTATATACAATTGATTTTTTAGTTTCAGCTTGTTTTTTGTTGTTTCCTCTTATGTAATTGTCAATCAGTTTTTTTTTTGTGAAAGCAAAGTTGCTTCAGTTTTTACCTACATAAAAGTCAGTAATACTACATTTTTTGTTTTTAATAAAATTTTTTTATAAAATTGTAATTAAAAGTAGTTTTAAGAGTCATTTATGTTAGGTCAATAGAAGTAACAATAAATTATATATGAAAATAACTGTTGTACTGCTTGCTGTTATTATCATTTTTAAATTATCTTTAAATAATAAGAAAAATAAATAAATAAAATAACAATGTTAAAACAAATCTTTTTTTTTTTGCTTTTTTCTAAGCCTTTTTACATTGCTTGTTTTTAAAAGCAAACGCAAAAGTAATATTTAAAATAAAAAATTTTTTTATATGTACATAAATGTATTTTTTTTACTTTATCTGGCTAATGTGAGGCTAACAGTTCCAGATATGTAATAACTTAAATTTTTTAATATAGATGCAGGGTTTTTTGCTGCACTTTGGCTATTAAACAACTATCACTTTAAACACTGGTGACGTAAAAAAATATTTCTTAGCAGTTATACAAGATATTTTATATTATTACTAGCTAAGCCCCGGTGTGCTTCGCTACCCCAATCATTGTAAAATTATTAAAATATGTAAACAAAAGAATTTATATTTATTTTTTAATTTATTGGTTGCCCCACATAAGTTGCAATAAAAAATAATTCAGCCCTACTATTTACTTAGCACATAAAAATTGGATATTTACCAGGCTTACAGTTTTGTAGATATTCAGAAAGCTTTAATAAGCAAAAATTATTTATAAATTTCTATATATAATCTTAGCCCCTTATTAACATATTAACATTTTTTGGTAACCTGACGAATGCAATTTAAACTATGTTTCTACCTTCATTGGTTTCAAAGTTACGAAAAGTACTAAAACATAATCTTAACCTTTTTTCCCCCTAAGAGTCCAATTATTCCAAAAAGACCCAAAAACGTACTCATATTTTTTAGGCCCGTCGCATCCAATTTGAATTACGTTTCTATCTTTATTGGTTGAAAAGTAACAAACAACGCATAAAAAAATCAAAATATATTTTTAACCCTGTTTTCCCCTTTTGGGTCCAAAATTAAAAATGTTCGAAAAACGTAATAATATTTTTTTAAGACCTATCGAACGCAATTTGAATAATGTTTATATCTTTATTGGTTTAAAAGTAACAAAAAATACCAAAAAGTACCAAAAGATAATTTTAGCCCCTTTTTCCCCCATTTCGGACCAAAATGAAAAAAAAACTCGAGATACCTGTCTGTTTGTTTCTTAAGGAAAACGCAAAACTTTTTAAATTTTGTTTTTATCTTATATACATCAAAAGATAGCAGGCTACAGGTTTTTCCTTTTTTGTCCCCTTTTTATTCCTTTACGGGCCCAATTTCTAAAAATTCGTATGTATTTAGCTCTTCGCGTTTGATCAGTATGGCTTTGGGTAATTTGGTTAGGCAATTCATAACCAGACCTTCCCACACAAATGGGCGTAGTGTGGGCGCGGCAGCAAAGATTTCCAAAAAAAACTTGCCAATTGTTTCTTCCAGACTTTAAGTAACTCGCTGTAAAAATTTCAAAAAAATCGATCCACTGGTGTGGACAGCTATAAATTACAAACATACATACATATGTACATACATACATACATGCATACATACATACATACATATGTACATACATACATACATACATGCATACATACATACATACATACATACATACATACATACATACATACATACATACATACATACATACATACATACATACATACATACATACATACATACATACATACATACATACATACATACATACATACATACATACATACATACATGCATACATACATACATACATACATACATACATACAAACATACAACCTTTCTTTATATAATACTAGCTAAGCCCCGGTGTGCTTCGCTACCCCAATCATAGTAAAATTATTCAAATATGTTAACACAAAAGAATTTATATTTTTTTAAATTTATTGGTTGCCCCACATAAGTTGCAATAAATAATAAGTCAGCCCTACATTTTCTTAGCTCATAAAAATTGGAAATTTACCAGGCTTACAGTTTTGGATATTCAGAAAGTTTTAATAAGCAAAAATTATTTATAAACTTCTATATATAATCTTAGCCCCTTACTTCCAGACTTTAAGTAACTCGCTGTAAAAATTTCAAAAAAATCGATCCACTGGTGTGGACAGCTATAAATTACAAACATACATACATATGTATGTACATACATACATACATACATACATACATACATACATACATACATACATACATACATACATACATACATACATACATACATACATACATACATACATACATACATACATACATACATACATACATACATACATACATACATACATACATACATACATACATACATACATACATACATACATACATACATACATACATACATACATACAACCTTTCTTTATATAATATAGATACAGGGATCACATATCAAATATTTTTCAAAAGAAGTTCAAACTTCTCTTATATTGTTAACCCTTATGTGAATGGCAAGGTACCCGGGTACCTTTAGCGTTTTCATCTTAATTTTTTTTATAGAACCAGATGATCCACATATTTGAAACTTCTTGAGAACTCCTAACTTTTAATAAAATTTAAATAATCACTATCATTTTAGCTTAAAAATATTTTGAAAAGGCGTGGTGGACCAATTGTCGTCTTATACCCTTAACAGCATGGCAAGGTACCCGGGTACCTTCATATATTAAATATTAAAAAACGATTATTGCAAGTATTTTTTTAGTGAAGTGTTACTAAAATAAAATTAAAGAAAGTTTTTATCTTTCAGATTTAAACTTTAATTTGGTAAAACAACAACAAAACAAAAAATATATTTCTGTCATATACACATACATAAATAAAAAATAACATTTGGCTATATATAAAGTTTTATTGATCGCTTTGCGAACAATTTGAGTATATTGGACAGTTTGTTGAATGCTCAATACAAATCGGTTTAAAACATATTAGGCAAGCTTTACGTGTTTTTTTTTTTTGCTTCATACGTTGTTCATAAGTAGCGAGCACACGAGACAACTCCCTACTACGGGAGTACGGCCGCTTTTTTATTTTTTTGCAAACGTGAAATGTTTGACGTTGAAACTTCAAAATCTTCTCCAAGCACATTGCTCATTGCAGGTTTGACTGATGACTGGATAAGTTTTGGATTTTTAACGCGTTGTTTAATGTTTTCCTTACACAATTCGAAGGTGAGCTCTTTCAAAAATTGTCTAAGACAATCTGTGAAACGCAATTGTGTATGGCGTTCCATATATGTATATTATAAAAGATGCTAATGCTGCTACATTTTTAGTATTATAAAATAGTGATAGTGGCAATGGATTTGTTCTGCGTTTGCAGGAACATTCGCGTAACAGTTTGCCCATATTGTTAACTCCTCCTTTGGTTTTGTTATAATATGTAATGACTTCTGGTTTAGCAGCAAGAGTTGATTCTAGATTAGGCTTTACATGCATAGTTGATAACATAACTAGATCTTTCTTCTTTTTCGGTACATAAGAGCACAGTGATGAATTTTTGCTAAAGGCAAATTCTAAGGCGAATATTTGTGTAAAACAAAATCGTAAATATAAAATTAACCAACACAAAAAAATCTCAGACATTATCTAAAGCTATACAACATAAAAATAAAAACATGTCAAGCACAAGCCTGTCTTTATGTTGCTGCATATGCTCTCCCAGAAAGCGTTTGTTCTCATAAGTGCTAAGTTCCATGAGCTTAAATTTTTGTAAGGCAAAACCAGATCTAAAACCGTTCTTTCGCCTATTTTTGTTTGACGCTTGCCTTCTGATGGTTTCCCAGTGTACAACTTTCCATGAAAATGATAAAGATTTAATGCATCGCAATCCCAAAAAATGTTGATGCCATATATTTCTGGCTTTGACGGAATGTACTGTGTAAAGCGGGTACGTCCACGATATCGAGAAGGTTTGTAACTCTGACGTAAATTCTCATTCAGCATCTTCAAAATATCTCTAAAAGCAGCAGCTTTATCAGTTTATGCACATATCTTCTAAAAAAATATAGGTTTCCAATACTATTTCCATATAGGTACCCGGGTACCTTGCCATGCTGTTAAGGGTGTTTTTTTTGCCATTCACATAAGGGTTAAATTCAAATTTTATTATGCTTTTGTGCAAATTTTTGTGCCTCACCAAAGAAAAAGGTCTGAGACCCACCTCCAATTATACCGATCGACACAGAATAACTTCCTGAGTCGATTAAAACCTGTCAGTCCATCCGTCCGGCTGGGAGTTAGGCTGAATTCCAAAACGCATTTTGCTTTGCATTACAAATTTTCAACTTCTTCCCTTATACACTCCCTACAATTTTGACAACGTTTTTTGCTTCCAGGGCATTAATATAGCTGCAAACACTCATTTGAAAGTAAAAGATATTATCAAAAACCTCATCTTTGCTTTCAGGAAAAACTTGAAATTTTGTGATGCAAAGCAAACTGCGTTTTGGAATTCAGCGTTAATATATGTATTCTTGTAAACAAAGTAGAGACCGCATTTTTGCAGATATTTCGATGAAATTTGGAACAGATAAGTTTTCTGGCATAAGAAAAAAGCATGTTGTTTGTGGTGATGATCAGTTAATTTTTCGACAGAGCTCCCATACAAATGTCCTCCCGGATTAAGCGTTTTGGGCTATAACTGGCTAGAATATGGCCTTATCTTCACATAATTTTGCACGTTTGTCTATCTTTATGCCACCAATTTTTGTACCGAAAATAAACATTATCGGTCTATTTTTGAGCTTCATAAAAATCGCAAAAATAGAAGAACCAGTATGAAAACTTACATTTTTGTGGGCGCTGCAATCCTCAATTTTTGTCCTTTAAAATTTCGGAATTAGAGGCCTTCTATATGTGTGCCAATTTTAAAAAATCAGTGCAATAAAAGTACCAGCATAAAAAGTTTAACTTTTATGGGCGTGGCACCGCCCACTTTTTTACCTTCAAAATTTTAACTTTAAAAGACGTTTACGTGCGAACTAATTTCCTAAAATCGGTCTCGAAAAGCAATTGAAATTATGTTTCTATCATAATTGATTTTAAAGTTACAAAAAGTACTAAAACATAATTTTAACCTTTCTTCCCCTTAGGGTCTATAAAATTAAAAAAGTATCTAAAAACGTACTCATATTTTTTAGGCCTGTTACACTTAATATGAATAATGTTCCTATCGTTATTGGTTTAAAAGTTACAAAAAACGAATAAAAAAATCAAAATATATTTTTGACAATTTTTCCCCCCTTTGAGCCCAAAATTAAAAAAAAGTACGAAAAACTTAATCATATTTTTGTAAGACCTATCGAACGCAATTTGAAAAATTTTTCTATCTTTATTGGTTTAAAAGTAACAAAAAGTACCAAAAAGTACCAAAATATAATTTTAACTCCTTTTTTCGGCCTTTCGGACCATAATTTGAAAAAAAAAACTCCAGATACCTGTCTGTTTATTTCTTAAGGAAAACGCTAAACTTTTTAAATTTTGTTTCTATCTTATATACATCAAGAGATAGTAGGTTACCGATTTTTCCCTTTTTGTCCCCTTTTTATCCCTTTACGGGCCCAATGTTTAAAAACTCATGTGCATTTAAACAAACATGTAAAGCTTAACACGTGTTGTAAATTTCAGATATTTAGCTCTACGCGTTTGAGCAGTATGGCTCTGGGTAATTTTGTTACTTGACCTTCCCACACAAATGGGCGTAGTGTGGGCGTGGCAGCAATAATTTCCAAAAAAAAGTATCCTATTGTTCCTTTCAGACTTGAAGTAACACTCTGTAAAAATTTCACAAAAATCGATCCACTGGTGTGGCCAGCTATAAAATACAAACATACATACATACATACACACACACCCCTTCTTTATATAATAGATAATAGATAGATACAGGGATCACATATCAAATATTTTTCAAAAGAAGTTCAAACTTCTCTTTTATTGTTATATCCAAATTTTATTATGCTTTTGTGCAAATTTTTGTACCTCACCAAAGAAAAAGGTCTGAGACCCACCTCCAATTATACCGATTGACACAGAATCACTTCCTGAGTCGATTAAAACCTGTCAGTCCATCCGTCCGGCTAGGAGTTAGGCTGCATTCCAAAACGCAGTTTGCTTTGCATCACGAAATTTCAAGTTTTTCCTGAAAGCAAAGATGATGTTTTTGATAATATCTTCTACTTCCAAATGAGTGCTTACAGCTATATTAATGTCCTGGAAGCAAAAAACGTTGTCCAAATCGTAAAGAGTGAATAAGGGAAGAAGTTGAAAATTTTTAATGCAAGGCAAACTGCGTTTTGGAATTCAGCCTTATTAATGTATTCTTGTAAACAAAGTAGAGACCGCATTTTTGCAGATATTTCGATGAAATTTGGAACAGATAAGTTTTTTGGCATAAGAAAAAAGCATGTTGTTTGTGGTGATGATCAGTTAATTTTTCGACAGAGCTCCCATACAAATGTCCTCCCGGATTAAGCGTTTTGGGCTTTAACTGGCTCAAATATGGCCTTATCTTCACATTATTTTGCACGTTTGTCTATCTTTATGCCACCCATTTTTGTACCGAAAATAAATATTATCGGTCTATTTTTGAGCTTCATAAAAATTGCAACAATAGAAGAACCGGTATGAAAACTTACATTTTTGTGGGCGCTGCAGTCCTCCATTTTTGTCCTTTAAAATTTCGGAATTAGAGGCCTTCTATATGTGTGCCAATTTTAAAAAATCAGTGCAATAAAAGTACCAGCATAATAAGTTTAACTTTTATGGGCGTGGCACCGCCCACTTTTTTACCTTCAAAATATTAACTTTAAAAGCCGCTTATGTGCGAACTAATTTCCAAAAATCGGTCTGAAAGAAGAATTTAAATTATGTTTCTATCTTATTTGATTTTAAAGTTACAAAAAGTACTAAAACCTAATTTTAACCCTTTCTTGCCCTTAGGATTTAATAATTAAAAAAGTATCTTAAAACATACTCATATTTTTTAGGCCTGTTACACTTAATTTAAATAATGATCCTATCGTTATTGGTTTAAAAGTTACAAAAAACGAATAAAAAAATCAAAATATATTTTTAACCCTTTTTTTACCCTTTGGGCCCAAAATTTGAAAAAAGTACGAACAGCGTAATCATATTTTTGCAAAACCTATCGAACGCAATTTGAAAAAGTTTTCTATCTTTATTGGTTTAAAAGTAACAAAAAAGTACTAAAAAGTACCAAAATATAATTTTAACCCCTTTTTTCGCCCTTTCGGACCAACATTTAAAAAAAAAACTCCAGATACCTGTCTGTTTATTTCTTAAGGAAAACGCTAAACTTTTTAAATTTTGTTTCTATCTTATATACATCAAAAGATAGTAGGTTACAGATTTTTCCCTTTTTGTCCCCTTTTTATCCCTTTACGGGCCGAATGTTTAAAAATTCATGTGCATTTAAACAAACATGTAGAGCTTAACACGTGTTATAAATTTCATGTATTTAGCTCTACGCGTTTGATCAATATGGCCTTGGGTAATTTTGTTAGGCCATTCATAACCTAACCTTCCCACACAAATGGGCGTATTGTGGAAGTGGCAGCAATAGTTTTTAAAAAAAAAGTAGCCTATTGTTCCTTTCAGACTTGAAGTAACACTCTGTAAAAATTTCACAAAAATCGATCCACTGGTGTGGCCAGCTATAAAATACAAACATACAAACATACATACATACATACATACATACATACATACATACATACACCCCTTCTTTATATAATAGATGCTTACGTGTTTGTAGAAAAAATTATTAATTATATTTTTAAGCTAACAAAATATTTACACTTTAGTAACTTATGCAAAGATATTTATTTCAAATTTAATACAAAGGTTAAAAAGTAAGAAAGTTATAGTCGGTCAGGCCCAACAATATAATACCCTACAACACCATTGCATAGGGGCTTTATGGAAAAATATTCCGATTATATTTACATTTACTATAATAGTTGGTATTAGAAAGATAAATATGTGTGTAACATTTTTAGAAGGTGAAGTAATATTCTTTCCATTTTTACCCCAAAAGTCTTTTTACGGGAGAGAAATTGTGTGATGGCTATATAAAAAAAAATCTGCCGATCATGTTTTTATCCAGCGAACTAGTAAGAGGCATAAAATTGGACACACGTGCAAAATTTTGTCAATATAGAATAAAGTTTTTGCCATTAATAGACCAAAATGTTTGTTTGATTAAGATGTTTGTATAAGTACCTATATTAAAACAACGGGCCTATCACACATTTATTCCGTTGTACAAGTATGAGGCAAAAAAATAAACAGAGGGGCAAAATTTTGTCATAATAAATACTTCGTTTAAAGCCCACAATGCGAACTTTGAGAGGACATTTGTATTAAAGCTATATCAAAAAATTAATCGAGCATATTTTCTTTAACGTATACTAGTTAAAAGCATAAAGTCAGTCCCTTTACTAAGAGAATAAGGGCTATGCCATACAATTGATCAATCTACACCAAAAATGGGCTTCTTTCTAACGTCAAAAACCTAATATGTACCAAATTTAATAGAAATATTTAAATTTGCGACCTGTACTCTATATACAAGAATTTACGAACACCCAGCCAGATGGACGAACATGCTTATATCAGCAAGAGATTCTGATCCTTTTGTGATACTTGAAGGTTTATATTAGACCATTACTTTTAGGCGTTTCAAACATCTGCACAAACGCATTAGACCTTAAACATGTATGTATGTAAGAAAATTTTAATCTCTCAAGCCCGTTCATATTATACTCTACATCACAATATGTTTAATATGAAGTAAAAACCCATTTTTGTTGTTTTGTTATTGTATTCTATAAGTATAGGACTTATATCTTTGATAGAACACAATAACTTAGCAATGACGATAAGCAAAATAGGTTAACAGTGAATTTTTGTCAACATGATCGGAAATATCAGTAAATCCCATTTTTTGGAGTAACGAGGCATATTTTTACGTCAGCAAATCAAAGTGCTACAATTGATCTTTAGAAACCTGCAACCCTTGACTGAAAAACAAAAACCTTTGCATTTCTCCAGGGTAATTTTTTGGTGTGCCTTATCCGCGAATTAGAAAATTGTACCATTTTCTTTCGAAAATTCTCGACGCCAGGCGACGAATGTAAATGGTGAAAATTATTATTAACGCAAGATTACGGATTTTTTTCCCCAATTTTGTGAGCTCATCTATCGTTTTTTTTCACACACGTGGTTTCAACAGGCAGACTGCACACACAGCCAAAACTTCGATTAATGTGCTTCGGGAAAATTTTCCCCAAAAAACTGATCAGTCGCTTTGCGGACATCCTATGGTCACCGAAGTCGCCCGACAAAACTCCCATAAATTTTTTTTATGGGTCTACCTCAAGGAGAGGGTTAGTAATGACAATCCCTAATCTTTTGTGGTCCTAAGCGAACACATTTGTTGAGAAATCTGCTCAATTGAATTAAGGTTACTGCAGCGTGTGTCGCGAGCACAAGGCTCCAATTTGAACGAAAAACATATGGATAACATACTTTTTTATAAATATAGTCGGTTTTTTAATCAATCGTTCAATATTCTTAATAAAACTTTGTGTCAACTATTACATTTTTTATTTAAGTCTGAAAATATATGTAAGTCTCTCACCAGACAACCTGCACCACCGCCTGCACAACATGTACGCAGCTTAAGTTGGTTTTTATGAGTGGGGTAACTTTATTTAATTTTGGGTGTTGGACTTATATGGCACTCATAGTAAATTTAAGATTTTACTCGATATGTATTCGCAGCACGCAGTGATGATGGATAAGTATTCGAGAGAGTTTTACCCCATAATGTTTACTGTTAATGGCCCCTGGTTTGCAGCCCATATTACGGATATCATATATAAAAATTTTGAAAAAATTTAAGTGGTGTAGTAAATCTGTAAAAAATTATTATCAAACAGATTACAGAAATTTAATAAAGTTGTTTGAAAATTATTTAAAATTTTTGCTTAAGCTTGCTTAACAACTTAATTTTGGAAAACAAATATTTCGTCAAAAAAACCCAAACTTATCTTGGTTTTAAACTTAAAATCAAATTTAATTCACAAAAAGTATATTTTTCTTTAACTAAAAATGTTTTAAAGAAATCATGTTATATTCTTAGCCTCTCTTTTATTAAATAATGTACATTTTTAATTCCTCTTAACTACAATATTGCATTTAAAATATTCTTAAAATCCGCAGATAAAACTTTAAATAAGTTTTAATCGTATTTATTTACTGCATTTTTACTATTTTTCTCTGTTCTTATTTAAAATGTGGAATTTTTGTTGTTTTTTTAATTTGATTAAAACTGTGTTGTTCTGCAGTTCCTTTCATATAAATGCGTCAGGTCAAATGCGTTAAAAGGGTTTATATATAATATTTTTAAATGCTATCTGCCATCTATGTACATAAGTATGTGTGTATAATGTTGCAAGAAAAAAAAATGCCATTATAGGTCTGTCTGCGTACTTTTCCAGTAGCAAATACTCAGTAATATTTTTTGGGAGAGTAAGACCAATTTTTCTCTGTCGGCTAAAAATATACCAAAAAGTACACAGACAGTATCCAGTAAAATCTTGCAAGAAAACAGCTGAACGGTGTGTAAACAATTCAAATAACAAAGCAAACGAATTTTAGCATATGTGTACGCGGTTAATTATTTGCATATTTGGACGTTTCTAGCAATAAGTTAAATGTTATGTTTATTATAAATTGTTATAAACGTTAAAAATCAACACAATTCTAACTATTGTTAAATTTTAATTTCTTTTTTCGTTTCACAAAAATTATTTCATTCAATTAGTAAATAAAAACAGCTGTTCAAACTAGTTGCAAAATCTTGCAAGAAGAAATTTCTCCAGTAACATTTTGCAAGTTCTCTTACTTCCAACTGTCAAAAAATTTTCTTTTTGGCTCTCTCGCTGCAAGAGATTTGGAGTACGCAGACAACATTTTGTAAGATTTTGTAACATTTTGCACAAAATGATACAAAATATGTGTACGCAGACAGACCTTATATTAAACACATTCTCTTTGCGTTGTAGTTTTTTATTCCAAACTGCTTTAAAGTTAAATATATTTTTTTATGTTTGTGAACAACGTATTTTCCTCTAGGGTTTCAAAATAAAAAAATATCTAGAGTAAAAATTAAAAGTAGACCAGCAAAATTGGAATACTTGAAAATAATATGCTATAAAAGAGTTAAAAAAGAGGGCATAGTTATATTAATTTTGTTGTGATCATACTTTTGTTAAAATTATTTTGTTTTTAATACAAATTTTTGATTTTTAGTTTGGCTTTAGTTCATATAATTTCTTTTTATTAGAAGAAATTATTATTTTACGTTAATGTTGAAAGAAACTTTCAATTTGAAAAAAAGCAGATTTTTCTACCGCTACTACCCGAGTAGAATGCATTTTCGAAAGCAGCTACGCAATTTCATCATCAGTACTCTTTGAACGGTAGTATTGTATTTGGTTGTAAATAACACCTATTTAACTAACATGAAACAGAGAAAAGTATACGGTATCAGTGTTTTCCTTCTGTTTTTATTTTGTAAGTTAGGACGAAGTTTATTTTTCATATACACTATGCTTTTTTCCATTAAATGTCTCTTTGGCAACACTTGACTAACGGACAAGCATTTGTCCATCTCTCAGATGGAACGAAACGCTTTTTATTATATTTTGTTTTGGTAACTCAAGATATCAAACTTGCATAGTACTTATGCAGATTATTCCCTGTAACTCTTTAAAGTATATTTGAGCCGCAAAAATTTACGTAAAAAAAATTTAAAAAATTCTTATATGTGTTCATAGATTTTTGTCATAGAAAATGCAGTCATCGTTTAAAATTTAGATTCAAAGTAAATGCGAAAAACAGAAATAGAAAGATATTTCAAAATGCGCCTGATAAGTCTTAAAATAATAAAAAATTTTGTATTACTTTTTGTAAATTTTAAACCCTAAGGAGAAAATAAGGTTTTTTTGTTGCTCTAAGGCCGATAAAGATAGAAACAAAATTGCAATTGCTTTCGACTTGCCAGAAGGAAATATGAGAGTTTTTAAAAAATTTTCGCAAACTTCGAAGCTTAAGGAATGGAAAAAAGGCAAAAATTAAATATTTTCGGGATAGGATACTGATCTTAAACTACTGACGTGACTGGTTCCTTTAGGTAGGTTCTTTTTTCTAATTCTTACCCTTTTAATGGAGGGAGCATATAACTTTTACAGTGCACTGTCATTGAAGGGTGCAACTAGTTTAAGCTCAATGCCTCATGACGCGCTCCAGTCGAACCCTCCCAGCAAAAACTTACATTGCTTTGTAATAAGTTAAAATCCAAAAAACTCTTACTCATTAGCATTTAACCCATTATTTTAACATGGCGGTGACATTGGAGTCAAGTACTTACGATCTTATTAGGTTTTTAGTTGGTTTAATAGGTGAAAATAGCTTTTATGTGTCTAACATAAAACGTGGCAGCATTTATGAAACAAAAATTCAGGTAAATCACGAAAACGCTTACCGCATCACGGTTTCGGAGTTCGAAAAAATTAAGAAAAACTTTTATACTTACCAACTTAAAAACGCAAAAGGCCTTCAGGTAGTTATAAAAGGTATTGACTCTAACGTTGACCCGGAAGAGATTAAGGCCAGTTTGTGCAGCAAAGGCTTCAAAGTTAAATCCGTATCGAACATGAGAAACAGAGAAAGGCATCCGCAACCACTATTCCGAGTGGAGCTTGAGCCTGGGGATTTAAAACTGAAGAAAGGTGAAACCCACCCAGTTTACGATTTAAAATATATTTTGCATCGTAGAATTATTGTTGAAGCGCCACATAAGAGATCTGGACCCGTACAGTGTTTAAACTGCCAAGAGTATGGCCACACCAGAACTTATTGTAAGTTGCCTTCTGTTTGCGTTGTGTGTGGGGACCTGCTTTCTACGACCAAATGCGACAAACAAAAAGATGATCCTAGGGTGAAGAAATGCAGCAATTGCGGTGGAAACCACACTGCCAACTATAGAGGTTGCCCGGTTTTTGATCTAGTTAAGCGCTCATCTAAGCCTAAAATAGTTTCTCCCCCTACCCAGCAGTTAAATGCACCAAGTGTTACTATGCCCCCTTTAGCACAGCCAACAGCAAGTCATATTTCTTATGCTAATGCATTAAAGTCTAATCAGCCCAATACAAGTAAGCCTAATCAGACCAACACAAGTAAGCCTAATCAGCCTACAGCTCCACAAGAATTGCCAACAAATGAACCAATCGGTCCCAATTTTAGCCGCCTGGAAGCTGTAATTGACAATATGGTCCAACAATTTACGCAGATAATGGCGCAAATGGCCGGCATGATGCAGGAGATGCAGAAAATGCAGTCTGCTCTTCTGCAGGCCATGCTTAAAAGACCATGAACTGCCTCAGGGTTTGTTTCTGGAACGCAAACGGCATCCGCCAACACAAAAACGAGCTCGAATATTTTTTAATACACCATAAAATTGACGTCATGCTGATTTCCGAAACTCATATGACATCTAGAAGCACTTTTAAAATTAGTGGATACAATTTTTATGACTCAAAAGATCCCAGGGATAGATCCTGTGGAGGCTCTGCTATATTAATCAAATCAAGAATTAAGCACCAATGGTTGGGTGGCCTATCTGAATGTTATATGCAAGCAACAAACGTCTGCATTGATGAATTTTTCCATAACCTTGTTATTTCATCAGTTTATTGTCCACCGAGATTCTCCATAACGAAGGATCAGTACAACAGTTTTTACAAATCTCTAGGTCCCCGCTTCATAGCTGCTGGAGACTATAACGCCAAGCACACGTACTGGGGCTCCCGACTAATTAGTCCCAGAGGTCGTGTGTTGTATGATGCCGTGTCTGAAATGGGACTTTATGTTATTTCAACTGGACAACCAACCTACTGGCCAACGGACCACAATAAAATTCCAGACGTAATCGATTTTGGCGTAGCAAAAGGTATCTCCTCGGAGCTTTTTGAGGCTCAAGCCTCCTTGGATTTATCGTCTGACCACTCACCCACAATAATCACTATTTGCAGTCCTCATCAAATAGCAACTAGTGATTTTTTCTTATCTAAAAGGATAAATTGGTTGAAATATAAAAAATACATTAGCGCCCACTGCTCGGAGAACCAACCGCTAAAAACTCCCGGAGACATCGATGATTGTCTGAGCGTCCTAAATGAAAACATTCAAAAAGCCGTTGAACATGCGTCTTCTACCTACCGTCAGGCTAGGTACAACAAAATTTTTTCTGACGATGTGAGAAAGCTTTTATTTGAAAAAAGGAGAGCCCGAAGAGATTGGCAAAAGCATAGATCACCCCAACTTAAAGCTAAGCTGAAAGAATGTACAACCCAACTAAAAAGCTTGCTGGAGGTTCACAGAATAGCATCACTGAAAGAGTACCTGGAAGGCCTAGACGCGACTGCTCAGACAAATTATTCCCTATGGCGATCAGCCAAGCGTCTTAAAAGACCTGTTATTGCAAAACCACCACTGCGTAATCTGAGAGGATCCTGGGCCAGAAATGACGAAGAAAAATGCGATCTGTTTGCAAATCATTTAAAAAACGTGTTCACCCCTAATACATGCACAGACGTAAGGGAATTACCGCCTGTTGTTGCCAGACGTCCTTTAGAAATACGTTTCCGATTTACAGATGTTGTAGAGGCTATCGCTAACCTAAATAGTAAAAAAGCTCCTGGCGTTGATAAAATCAGCAACAAAATGCTCCTTGAGCTACCTTTCACGGCTAAAAGGATAATTCTTTTTATTTTTAACGCGATAATTCGGCTTGAACATTTCCCGCCTATATGGAAAGTGGCCTTAGTAAAGATGATTCCTAAGCCTGGCAAAGATCCTTCGAAAGTAGAGTCTTATAGGCCTATAAGTTTGTTACCCACAATGTCAAAATTATTCGAAAAATTGCTTAAGAACAAGCTGACTCCGATCCTGAATGAAAACAACTGCATTCCAGATCACCAATTTGGCTTTAGAAGTCAACATAGCACAATCGAACAAACTCACAGACTGGTGCAGGTTATAAGAAAAACCTTTGAGGAAAAGAAGTACTGCTCCGCGCTCTTCATTGATGTCTCTCAAGCTTTCGATAAAGTATGGCACGAAGGCCTTTTAAACAAACTAAAGCTAAACCTTCCAGCTAATATTTTCAACCTATTAAAAAATTACATAACCGGTCGACAATTTATGATCAAAGAGGGAAACCAAACAAGTTCTTCTCAACCAATAGGGGCTGGTGTACCTCAA
Source organism: Melanophora roralis (assembly GCA_963583895.1). Classification (NCBI taxonomy): domain Eukaryota; kingdom Metazoa; phylum Arthropoda; class Insecta; order Diptera; family Rhinophoridae; genus Melanophora; species Melanophora roralis. The sequence goes on from OY757189.1 coordinate 22,139,732, forward strand.
GGGAGTATACTAGGTCCAGTTCTGTACTTGCTCTACACAGCAGATATGCCAACCAATAGTTTTACACACACGTCGACATTTGCTGATGATACTGCTTTCCTTAGTATTCATAAAGACCCTAAAGAGGCTTCGAACCAACTGCAACAACACGTAACCCAAATTGAGAAATGGGCAAAGTTATGGGGAATAAAGATAAATGAACAAAAATGCACTCACGTAACTTTTACTTTACGTAAAGAAACGTGCTCCCCAATCACTATTAACAACCACATCGTGCCTCAACGAACTGAGACAAAATATCTTGGTATTCACCTAGACCGCCGCCTCACATGGAAGCCTCACATTGATGCGAAGCTGACTCAAATAAAACTTAAAGCTGCTCAAACCCACTGGCTAATTGGTAGAAACTCTGTGCTACGTCTGGATTGTAAACTTCTACTCTACAACTCGATTTTAAAACCAATTTGGTGCTACGGTGTACAATTATGGGGCACTGCTTCCTCCTCCAACATAGAAAAAATACAACGTCGTCAAAACAAAATTCTGAGAATGATAACTGGTGCTCCTTGGTATATTAAAAACAGCAACATCCACAAGGATCTAGAAGTTCCACTAGTAAAAAGCGAAATCCTAAACTATGTGGACAAGTATTTAAATAAGCTGGAAACACATCCAAATCCGCTCGCTCGAAGCATCCTGCAACATAGTGGGCACACCCGCCTAAAAAGAAGGGATACTATTGAAATTTTTGAAATTAACCATCTTTATTGTGAAAACTTAAATTTTAGTCTGGTACTGACTGGACTAGTATTAATTATTTAGTTTTAAGATTTGAATACTTATTGTTAGTTCGCTTAAGCGAAGATTCAATAATAAAATATATGTTAAAACAAAAAAAAAAAAAAAAAAAAAAAAAAAGTACTTACCATTCTCGCTAAAATGAGGTACTTACAAGAGCTATTATTTTATTGGCATTAAAATAACCTTTTCCTGGGGACCCCAGTTACGCATTGTTGCATTTAAAGTTTTTTTTTATGTTGTGGTTATAACTGGCTTAAAATCTTGGGCTAGAATAAGTAAAGAAATTGTCAAACTAAAACTATCTGCCTAAGTGTGAGATAAGAAATAACTCATTATCTAACAACTGCTTAGTAACACAGACGGTATGTAATAGTAGTTGAAAAGTAAGAAATTTGTAATGACTAATCACTTCCAAATTTTTGCTGGGCTATTTGAGCTCCTTTTGGATTATTTGCTTAAGATAATCTTCGAGCTTCTTTTTATGTTTGTATGTATTTATGAATATCTGTGTGTATGTTCAAGCCGATGGATGTATGTGCGTATTTGGGACCGGTTTTTATATTTTTTTCCTTCATTTTGTTAAACAGCTTTAAGCCAGTTAAGTGAAGTTTGCCTTTTTAACTGATCACGACAAAACTTTTTGTATTTATTACGTTATGTACGAGCCACAGGGCGAGTACCCTAACTTATTGTTGGACATAAATAAAAATTTAGGTAAATTTCCCACAGGCCTCTAAGTCAAAAAAATCTCTAACTACAATCGTCAATATTAGGTAATATAATCTTGGTACTTTAAAAAAATAATTTATTATATATTATGCCTTAAAAAAACAAGAAATACTACTGTTGTGAGCATCCGCTCATCATTAAGTGTGCTGTTTTAAATTTGAGTCAGCTGCTGGAGAAAACAGAAAAATAAGTAGTTTTAAAATATATTTAAAAAGGTAAAATAACTAAAATAAAAGCTGGTTTGTGCGAAAAATACATATGGGACGATTTTAAGGCTAATTCGAGTAAATATAAAAACTTATCAGTTTAAATATAAATCAACTGTTTTGAAGAAGAAAAAGAAACTAATGAAATGCCCACCGAAAATATAAAAGGTGGCAACAGAGCGCGTTAAAAAAAATTTGATGAAAGTCAATTTAATCTGATGATTCGGGCTCGACCAGGGGAATGTTAGGTTTAACTCTTCTTGAAAATAGGGACATCTTACCTTAATATTTTTTAAACACTCCATTTTTTTAACAAATATGTTTTAAAGAGTTTTTTTTTTAAATATTCAAAATTTTAAATAAAACAAATAAAAAATATGTGAATTAATCTTTTCTAAACTCAAGCCATAGCGGTGCCAAAAGTATGGTGGGAAGGATTTTTTAAGCCAAACACGAATTATCTAGTACAAATTTCTTACTTAAAGCCACATTTAAGCCAAAAAAGAACTAAAAAGAGGTTTCGAATCATTCGTGGTGTAAGCTCAAAAAGATTGATTTATGCATAAAATTGGATTATAACATAAATGCAAACATTATTTTTGGACTAGCGGAAATTTCGTCCAGAATTTAAAGAAAAAATATATTTCTGAACCTCTTAGAAGAATATTCAGAACCCTCTTAAAATACAATTAAACGTACTTTTTCTCTTTTTTTAATACACAAATTCGTAATGCAATCACAAGTTTATTATATTCTTCACAATTAAACTTTTTATATCATATACTTTTAATGCACACAAATTTTTTGCCTTAAAGGGAATATTGTTGCCTACTGGCATTTTAATTTTTGCATACTTTATTAAGTGATGTATTGCGCAATTAAAATTTTTCAAAAATCCCAAGTCTCAAATTAAAATTATTTAACGATTCTCATGTCTCAGGAATTAAAGTTGCAAAACAAACTAAGCCTATAAATACTTACATTTTACATCAGCCTGAATTTATCATTGAAAGCATTTTCTTTAATTTATTTATGTACCGAACAAACATCGATCAGACGTAACGGAAAAAATATCCATTAAAAAATTCCACATTTTGGCCAAAGCATATAAAATGAGAGTAAAAAGGAATGAACAATAATAAATGGGGTCTGGACAAATAAAAACAAAAAGAAACGCATTTATGTGTAAATGCTGAAAAGCACTCAACCAAGGGATTTTTGGCCATAATTTTTGTTTATTTTATTGGAATGTGTGTCAATGTAAAATGGCTGCCAACACATAAATACATGTGTGTGTATGTTTATACTACACGTTGTTATTTATTTTACGGCAGTAATCAATATGTTTTAGTTGGTACTGTTGACTTTAAAAAAAATACTCGTAAATGTACTCAGCCTTTTACTGCCCCAACAAAACGACCACTTGGAATTTCATTGTATATTACTTCTTATTTCTTATTGTTATTGTTGTTGTTTGTAGGCATTTTTGATAAGATGATATTGGCTAAATGCCAATGTCAGTAAATTTTCGAAGAATAAAATAAATATTACAAGAAGTGGATTTGTTACAATTTTCATTGGTACACGAAGCGTATAGTGGAGGTGGCAATTTTAGCTTTAGTAGTAACGACATTATTTAGCATCTTAAAGCATAATTGCCTTTGAAATAAAGGCAATGAGCATTTTGTATATATGTTTCTTGCAGACATGTATATAGAACGACGTACTTTTTTGCGTTCCCAAACGTAATGCCAATAGCCATTAAATATAAAAAAATGTACATTTAATTTACTACAATGTTGCCGCAGTAAATTAGGTTATAAAATGACATCCCTTCCAGTTTTATGCCAGTTTTTTTATATCTAACTTTTTTATATGTGCATATGGTTTTTTGAGAGTTGGTTTTATTTAAAAGAAATATGAAAAAGAAAGAATAAATATAAAACAATGATACCCAGCCCTGCTATAGCTGCGTAGGGAAATTTAGTTATACAATTTTTAGGGGAAAACTAATCTGTACATTCTATTGACGTAATCATTGTTTAATAAGTAAATCACTGTGTTTTTAATTTAATATAGAAGGGAAGATATGATAAAAGAAATATTAAATTATTTTACAATAAACTTCCAAAGTAGGCAAAATTAATACCAAAAAAAGCAACATGAAATTTAAACCAAAAAATATCACAATGAAGATTGAACCCTTCACAAAGGGCTAGTGGTATATATCAGATATATATCAAGAATGTACGTTTGCTACTCCACAGAATATATATTAATTCTGGAACATTAAAGTTAGGGGAGAAAGTTGAGACGTTTTTGTCTGTTCAAACCAAGTTGCCGGAGCAAATTAAAATCGGACCGAAAGCGCTTTGGTGTCAGACTATCAGAAATATTCCCAGAAAATGCGTTTTGTACACGCCTATGGACCACAATATAATATATATGTATATACATATAAATGGCATTTATTTGGTAAAAATTTTTATGACCTTAATCTAAAAATTTATAGCAGCTTAAAACTAGGTACAAAGTAGTTCCAGTGTGATTCGCACATTTTAGAAAAAAAGATTATGGATTAGAGCAGGGAAACCAGTAGCCATCATACAAGTAGAAAATTTTTTTTAGTTTCCGTTAAGTTTTATCTCGAAACCTAAAACAGCTATCAACTTTCGATTTCCTAGAAAAAGTAATTGTGCCGCAATGCCTACAAATTAGGTGGATAGAAGTAGCGCAACGGAAGGCTCCATATGAGAAATTCGTATTAAAATTTTTTAAAAGAGCATTATTAAAAATATCAACTTTAAACCTTCTACAAGGTATTTGTTTTATGAAGGTTTTTATTTTAAACGCAAGGATAGCTATCGACTTTAAACTTGGCAAAAAGTAATTTTATTGGCAAAATAAGATGAATACCAATATGTAGGGTATATAAGATTAGACAAACCCAAAAATATAGCCTCGAAAAGTTTTTACTTAACAAGAGCCCAGAAGACAAGTAATATCGTAGTTTTGATCGCAGTCAATTTTTTTTCATATAAAAAGTGGCACAAAAGGAAGTAGAAATAAAATAGATTCGACATAATCAGACCCTAAATATAGTCACTTTGTGTTTAAGGACTCGTTTCATTCCCATACAGAGCACCAAATTATTTAATTTTTATTCAAAAAAATATTACTTTTAAAATGAGGGTTTTCTCAGATAATATTTTTTAAATCCTATGAATTTTGTTATCTGGCCTTTATGTTAAATAAAATAAGTCAGAGATCAGAAAAAGAAAAAAAATATCTGTCCAATAGCATAAATTTATTTATTGAAAATAGTTAGAGTTTTATCTAAATCATTTTTTTTTTCTAAATCTAATAAAATTATTTGTCGGGTTTTCCAATTAATTTAAAATTCATTTGCTTACTGGTAAAAAAACTTATGGTTTGTCTCGATTGTAAACTTTAGCTCTACAATTAAATTTTGAAACTTCCGCCTCCAATATAGAAAAAACTTAATCGCATCAAAACAAAATCTTAAGAACGATAACTGGTGCTCCTTGGTATCTTAAAAGCAGCCACATCTGCAAGAATCTACCAGCTTTACTAGTCAAATGCGAAATCCTTAAATATGAAGAGAAGTACTTTAATAAGCTGGGAACACATCCAAATCCGCTCGCTCAAAATATCTTACAACATTGCAGGCACACTCGTTTGAAAAAGATGGAAACTGCTGCCCATAGATGAAACCATCAGAATTGAATAACTGGCAATGGCTGGAAAAATACTTAATATTGAGTTTTAAAAATTTGAGCACTTATTATCATTTTTAACAGGAGTTAAGATCAAATAATAAAATAAATATGAAAAAATGTGAGAACGCGCTTTCCGCAAAAATTTCCTTTTTTTAAAAAAAGTTATAAAGCGCAAAAAATAAACAATTTCCTTTTTAAAATTTCTTACCATATTTTACAAATTAGTATATTTATGTACTGTTAAATAAAATAATATATATTTTTTAAGGCCTAATTACGTAAAACGCAATGCATAATAACGCAAACAATTGAATGAAAAAAATAAAATTTTAAAAAACTTTTCCATACATTTTGAGCTTGTCTAAGGGCGTTGCGTTTTAGGAAATAAGGGGGGTTAACTTTTTTGAAAAAATTTGTAAATAACTGTTTATATATTTGAACATTTTATTTTATTGACTTATTGCAAGGACACGATTCCTTGAAGTTAAAGGTATCAAACATTAGGTTTTGATTATATTTTTTCAAATAAAATGTGTCCCCCAAATTAAGAGAGGATTTTTTTCTCGCACTTTTCTTGTTCTTGTTCAAACTGAAAGAAATTTTGTTATATCGCAAAGCACGTTTAAGTTTATGTTTGCTTAAAATTTCACTAAGTAATCATATTTATATTTCTAAAATTTTTAAAGCACAAATTTTACCTATAAATCCATATTTTAAAATTTTTCTAAAATATTGTTTTATACTAAAGCAACAATTTAAAACATAAAACTAAAAAAAAATATAAATACTACTTTGCAACCACTCATTTTTTTTAAATAAGGTACTTTAAAACCAAGTTTTTCTTTTTTTATTTAAAGAATTGTTGAACAGAAAAAACAACATTCTTGTTACCGTCAAAAGGTTTAACTTTGAAGTGTCATCTGCATATGTATGGAACAATAGAATGCAAATGCATATGAGCATACAAAAAAAAAAAAATATAAAATTAAAAAAAAAATACCATTCAATTGTGTATGAGCACTTTTTAGTCTAAGTACGTATGAATGATTGAATGACTTGTAAGTGTAATACAATAACAAATGTTCTAAAAAATTTAAAGTAAACGTAAAATACTTAACGTTTGTCGTTCCATGTAAAGCATTTTAGATATTTTTTTGGTATCTTGTAAGGCATATGCATTAAAAATTTTTCTATATAGGGTAGTCAATTTAGCTAATTCCATCTGAAGGTATAATAATTTTCGAAATAGAATTTTTGAAGCTGATTGATGATCTAGGGACCTGCAAGAAGAACCGGTTTATAAAATATTATTTTGAAGGTATTTTTAATAAAAATAATTTTTAATCTTTTTTAAAGACAAGATTACATTTTTAAAGCTGTTGTACGAGGTTATTCTAGAACAAGTTTAAATTTAAAAATTTTATCAGCATTACATGTGAACACATTTGCTATTTATTATATTTGACGAGTTCAAAAGTGACTTAGCTCAAAGTTTTAATTTTTCAGAAAAGGGAAAAAATTTTGTTAAGATATATAAAAAGAGTTTTATCCAACAACTTTGAACCATTTAGTTGAAAATCGATGCAAATAACGACTTAAAGCGGTTTTTAAATATTTATTAACAAGAGTTTTGTACATAGTCAAGGCAGAAAAATACAATAATAAATTTTTTGAGCTGGGTGTGAAATTTAAAGGTTCAATTACACGTGATTTCACATTACGCCATCCCCATAACCGTTGCCATAAAAACCAAATCTCAATTGGTTTCTATGGATATGGTTATGGCGTAATGTTAAGTCAACATGTTGCCCATAAGTTTGGTTCAAACAGCTGTTTGCTGTGGCTATGGTTATACCACGTGTAATTGAACCTTTACCATACCGAATACTAAAATGCATATTTTAAATTGTTATACACCAGAGCGTTTAACCAAAGAAAATGTATATACAAAAAAGATAAATCAACAAACACATGAACTGCCATATTTTTTAAAAACAATAATAGAAACAAAATGTTTTTTTTAGCATACTTTTGTCTAACTATTGAATATGCATTTTTGAAATATACATTTTAGACATTTGTATGTGCAAAGTGTCATTTTCATTCAAATAAAATATTTTTTACAACGTTTAGTTTAAAAAAAGGAACCGTTAAAACTAAAAATTGGTCTTAAGCATGTTACATGATGCCAATGAAGTGATAAAATTTTCTGATTTTCCAACAGGCCCACTGTACAATCGATGCAACACAAAAAATAAACTTTCAAACTGTAAAAGGCATTTATCCAGATGGATGTTATACATAAGCTAATACGAGCATACATCATCTGTAGTAAACTATTATTTACACATATCTACGATTGTGTATGCGTACGTTTCCATCAATACATTCACATATGAGTATTAATGCTTGCGGTTTAGAAACAAAGGTAAAATTTTAATATTGGCGCTAAAAGGCAGAAAAGAAAAATGAAATAAATGTGAAAAGCATTTAAAAAAGTGTTTACACTAATGGTAAAACTTCACTGAATTTTTGGCGTTTTAGTTTTAGTTTGAAACTATATTTTTTTGAAATAAGTGCATACATTTGTACGTGCTCAATTAATTTATTTAAACGTAGGTGAAAATATTTACCCATTTACCCACAAAATATGTTAAAAGCAGATGAGATTTGAGTTTTTTTTTTTATTGTTGGAAGAACAATGTTTGTCCTAAAAAAGAAATCGATTTACCTTTACCTTTGCATTTCTTTTACATTCTCAAAATTTATTTAAATTTGATTTTAGAAACTGAAAAAATTTTAAAATAAACTAACAGGAGCCAAGAGAGTACATTTGCGCTCTTTTAGAAACGTAGTCATATTTCCTATTTTTTCGATACCATTTCCTCACACAACACATGCTGCCGTAGCCGCAGCTAAGCTTCCCTCTTCTTTGCAGCTGCCACACTGCTCGTCGGACGATTTTTGCAGCATTTTCTTAGAAGGTGTTAGAATTAATGCTTTCTTGGGGCAGTTGGGTTAAGCAAGCGGGCGAGGTGTATAAATTTTGTGTTTCCTGATATATAAGTCCTTCAGCCCAATTATAGAATATTTAAAATGGCTACGAAAATAAAAAGAAAAGTTGTTTTTAATGGACCTTCATTTAATTTTTCTAAATTTTTTACTTTAATCAAAAAACCATAATTAAAAACTAAATTCAAATAGTTCTTAAATTGTGGAACAAGTCATTTAATTTTACTTATTTGACTTCCATGTTTACCTTAATTAATACCTTGTTATTTCAAAATTCAAGAACAGTCAACTTTAAAAAAAATAAGATCTTATTAGTTTGCCGAAAAAATATTTGCCATTAAAATGTATACTAAATACGTATCGTTATAAATTTAGTATCTTAACACATACGCAATGGAACGAAGCTCTTCACAGAAAAGAAAAAACTATTAGCCGATCACACCCTATCTAACTACACCTTACACTAAAATGTATTTTATACTGTGGATATAATATGTTCTTAAATCAAGAATTTTATTCATGAATTTAAATAAGATCGTACTTGAAATTTTTAAGTACGAGCTATACTAAAGTGTTCTTAAATAAAGTCCCGACACTTCAAAAGATCAATTAAAAAAAGATTATTGTTTTTTACATTTAAAAAACAAAGTGTATCGGTGGCCGCGATGGTGGCGCTATATTGTTGCAGTTTGAAAAAACTAAGGTTCAAATCCCAGCTACGAAAAGTTCGTAACAATTTTTTCAAATAAAATTAATATCAAATATAAAATTTCTCTTCTTAAATTTAGCTTCTTAAGTCAAAAAAATTATTTTTATTTTTTGAATAAATCTATTTTACCCTTAAATCAATTAAATCAATCTTTTCTAGTTTTCATCAAGTACGGCCTCAAACTTAAAACATTCACTTCTTTGTTAAAATGTGTCTTAAGCTTGGCCTAAGGAAATCCGTTTTAGATAAATGAACTTGTTTTAAGAAAATCCGCACTTTTCGTACTTTTGGCACTGCTACGGATTGATTTGAGTTAGGAATTCTTGATTTACTTTTTTTGTGTATATTTAGATAAATGACATTATTTGCTGTTTATGGGATAAAATTTGATTTTCGGAAGTTGGATTTATATTGTTAATTACAGGATTGTATTTGAAATTTGAAGTCATAAGATGAAAAATGTATACAAAATTTTTGTTGTTGTAGAGTAATGCAATTACATTCCTAACAGCTTATTTTAGGACGAGACGTATATGGCGGCTTTGACAAAAAATTTACTGATCATTACCTCAAATCACAGTATTAGCCAAAAAACTTTTAAGTGCCAAATTTTATCAAAGGATCTTCAGCAAGTGCATTAAAAAAATTATAAGATTAACTGACTGTAGGTTATTTAGGAAGTATTCCGTAAAGTTGTTTTTTTATGAAAAAACAGTTAAATTTGAATACAATATTTTTTTAAACTGATTTGAAGGATTATTCAAAGCTTCAGCTAAACAAAAATACTGATTTTCAGTTAAAGTTATTTTTGTCAGTTATTTCTTTGGTAACATTTAACTTTGTTGTTATTTTTCTAATAGTTTGTGTTTTGCTGTAAATGACAGAAAATCTGGTTAATTTAAGATGAAAATGTCGGTTAATTTTTTGATGTTTGAATTTAAATAAAATATTTTGTTAATTTTTATGAATATCTTGTTGGACGGTTTTTAAATGAATATTCAGTTATTTTAAATAGATTTCCAGTAAATTTTACCTTAATAATTTTTTGAGTGGTGGTAATTTATAGTCGGTCAAACCCAGCCTAATTAGAACCTATACTACATTTGTATGGGGGCCAATTATATTTGCATTCAATACGTAAATTGGTGGCATAAAGTTAAACACATATGCAAAATATTGTTGAAATAGAGTCAGTTAAATGTTTAAACGTCCAGAAAGGCATTTGTTTAGGAGATATATCAAAAAAGAGACCAATCGTATTTTAAATCAATATACTAGCTAATGGCATAGAGTGAGACACATATGCAAAAGTTTGTCAAAATTGAGTAATAGTCGAGTTAATTATATGCGAAAATGTTTACTACGGGAAGGCATTTGCATCGGGGTTATGCTAAACTACAACCAGCTCATAATCATAATATTGTGCTAGTGCTAATAACCTTTTTTGTAACGATTTTCATTCAAATACCTTTTCAATTGCGACCTGCAAAGTGCTCACAAGATTACATGGGCGGAGGTCGGACTACTTAGGAGGGGATTCAGAGTAGACCAGTTTTCTTGGGAGGTACAAGCTTCTGCACAAGCGCATGTGTGTGGGGTTAAAAATGTACTTTGTTTACAGGCGAATGCACGGACAAGCTTTAGGCGATTCAGAAGTGATTCTAAGACTTAGAATCTAAGTGCATCGGTAAAATTAAAGGTGAGTTTCAGATGTTTTTGTGGGCGTTAAAAACATCTGCAGGAACGCATTAACAATACCATTTCAGTATCTTTCATTAAATTGAATTTTTTATAAAAAAAGCTTCTAAAAATAAAAAATATATTAATTTGGTGCGTAATGAATTACTCTGTATGTACGTATATTGTTTAAGTTTATAAAGAGCTGTAAAACTCTTTTTTTTATTAATTTAATTTACTGTTGCATTATAAAAGTTTTTTCTTTTGTTGGTTATTAAAGTGAAAATAAGAAAATATTTTTTTTCTAAAACCAACACATATTACTACAACCATTGTACTTGCATATTTTTAATTTGTTTTTTAGCTCTACGCTGTTTTGCTGTAAACTTATATTTACCATTATGCTTACTCATACATATACATATGTACATACATACATATGTAGTACACTGTGTTAAGCAACAATTTCAAAAAAAAGTTTTTTTTATTGTACTTTAACCGCAAGCACCCGCCAACGTATAGTTTAAGGGCTGCTGTTTAATGATTATAGACATGACGTTGCAATTTTTATTTTTTTTTCACTTTTTATATTTAAAAACACATTTTCAACCCTGTTCTTAAATTAATAATTGCCGGAATTCGCTGTTTTATCGCCATGTTTGCCTGTAAGCCAAGACATCATCTTAAGAATATGGATTTAAAAACATTTTCCCATAAAATAAACAGCAGCGTTTGTAAAAATTACATTGCAGAAATTGCTGCAATTATGAAACAGAGAAAGAAGAAGAAAAATAAATAGAAAAAGCGTTAAGTAATGGTTATAAATAAAAATAATATTTTTTAAGTGGCTTCACTTGGACAAAATTCGTGGAAGGCATGTTAACCCAGTAAACTTTTTAGAAAAATATTTTAGAAAAAAATTTATATAAATTTTAAGAACATTTATATATAAAATCTAAATATTAAATATTATTAGGTACCAGCTAATGTATTACAAGGATAAATTTTTTCTAAACTTTTCTAAAATCATTTACTTGGATATTTTTTCTATACACACGTGTACATGTATGTTTGAGTTTACTTAACTGTGTGGGATGTATGGACAATGCTACTGCTTTTTATATAAAATTTTACAACAGTTTTGTTGGTCACTTTCAGTTATCCATCCAGAAAAGTGGTTTCTATTTTATAAGTGAAATTTATGTAGTTTTCTACTTTAAGCTAAATTTTTTTTTTCTAAGTTAAATGTGTTATAAAACGAAAATGTGTTTTTGAATGTTTTTTCTTTCATTTTCTTTATATTTTAAAGAACACTAGACAATATAGAAATAAATATAAAAATTTAAGACTTGCGAAAGGATAATGCACAAATAATCAGAAGTTACTATCATTTGCGGATAAAAAAAAATGGTTTTTGCGAATAAAAAACTTATTTGAGTAAAAAAAAGTTTTATATATTTTTGTTAAAAATTATATAAATAAATGATTGTTAAGGAAAGTTTTATCGAAACTACAATGAGATTGCAGTAAATCCAAGTATGTCAACACACATGTTATTGCAAAGAAAAATTATCGATGCTTAAAGAAAAATATATAGGAGTTTATCTTACGGGAATAAAAGTCCTTCTGCTCCTTCGTGTACAAACCAGCTAATTATGTTAAGGCATGTCCTACTTTATCCATGTCCACATGTATCTATTAAGTTGTAATAAAAACTTAAAGATACCTTTATGGCCTTTCACCCTAACCCACCCAATAACCTGGGATTATCCCCTCATATCCAGTTTTTTTCCGCTAGCATCACACTGACAAGGTATCAAACATAGTCTGATACTTAGTAACACCACGACTATCTAAAAGCATTCTAACAGTCATCCACGAGCCCATAAACTATTCTTCCCAAACCTATTACTAGAACATACTTGCCTGCTATACCCATAAAATGTATGACCAACCCCCATTAATTTATTCTCCTTAATATATTCCTAGAATATACTTACCCCATATCTCCAACGCCTAAGGGGGCTCTCATACAAAGTTGGCGAAATTTCTTCTAGAGTTTCCATGAATAGGTCAAATGAAGAGCTGTTCCCAATTAATTTTTTCTTGCAAACCTTTTCCTAGAACATATATACTCCGTTTCCCCACCCCCCTAAGAGGGTTGCCATACAAAATTTGAAAAAAATTTGGGAAAAAACCCCTACACGTTGTGAAGGATATATAAGACTCGGCGCAGCCAAATAAAGCACTTATGTTTGTTCTACCTTTATATTTAATCAATAACAAATATATGTTATGGAAACTTTATTAAAGTCTAATAATTTCGCCAAGTATGCACTCATTGTTATGCGCCCTTATACAAAAAATGCACTCAAACCAACAACGAAAACTTTCAACACAAATAAAATTTAATTTCTTTAATAGATGCATGTATAGATATTACCCCTTCATAATAAAAATAATAACAAAACCAAACAAATGCAATCACTACTGTTGAAGGTATAAAAGTTTATAATTAAAAAAGTTAAATTAAGTTCTGTCGCTCACTACATACACATTCATCAGAACAGGAAGAAAATAACAAGAAATAATAAATTGTTTAGTTTCTTATATTTTTATATCTTTTACTTTCTAAAGGGCGCGAAGTGTGTTCTAAATAATAAATCGCTTGCTCAATATTATAATGTTGTGTGTAAAATTTTTTAAGCTTTTGAGTTAATAACATGTCAGAATTGTATGTGAAAATGCATTGCATTTAGTGTTAATCCGGAGGTTGTGGAGTGCCACTAGCAACCGCAAAAACATTGTTTTAAAGTTGTATGTTACAGATCTTACAAGAGTTCAGTGTCAAATTTTTAAGAACCATAACACGTTTGAGCGTAATACATTTACGTGATCTTGGTGGTGAAGTTATCACAGCAAAAATTTGGTAGTGAATAGTCATTGCAAAACAACCAACTTTTAAATGAATATTACGTAACGTCTGCATCACTTAGCAGTTGTCAAATAATGAGTTATTTTTCATTTAAAGTTTAAGCAGATACCCAGGCAGAAATATACGATTCTAAAACGATGGTCCAAAAATGTTGTACCAGCACAGCCCTGTAAACACAAAATTTCGACTCTTTCAAAATATTGTACAATTACAGTACTGTATACACAAAATCGCAACGCTAGTTTGCAAATGTCAAATTTGCTTTCAGAATAAAAAAAGTTTATATTTTGAATCTAAAAAAATGTATAAATGTACACATAATAGAAAGTCTTTTGCATGTTTTATTTTGCTACATATAAACATATTTATTTATGGAAATTTCTTATTTAAAAGCCGAAAGTAGCAATGTCCATTATTTTAATAAAAGCAAGTCTATTACCGGTAATTTAAAATTACAGTATTGCTACCACATAAAAACCAAGAGTCGAAAGACGCCCGATTCACCTTTCTTTTTTCTATGTGCTTCATCTTAAAATGATAAGTATTTTCTGATGGAAAAGAACCGTTTCGATGGCATACGTTTTTGAATTGGCAAGAAAGCATTTTTCCTCCAATAGCTTTCTATGTTTGGAAATCGGTATATTGACATATACAGCATTATGCCGACATAATGTCTTATTTCGACCTCTGCTACATCTTCAACGGAGGCTAAGTCAGCTGATGGTATATCTATTGCGCTTAGATTCAATAAAAAACTTATTGCCTCTTCAAATGCATCCGTGGTATCAGCTACACCCATGTTGTGAACGCATTCATCTATGGCCTGCTCTGTATCCTCTAGCAATAAATCAGACTCGATATTATCGAGGACATAAGAGGGGTCTACAACACTGTCTTCGCTATCAAAAGTTTTATCTGTGCTCTCTACAGAGTCGATGAACTCGAGCAATTGTTCTTCAGACATACCCTCCAAATTTATCTTTTTCTTATATGAACGTTTAGTAACATCCATCTTTTACCCAATAGCAAAATAAAAGGGTGAAAATAAGTAAACAATAGTGTTTTCATAACCAAAAGGTTAAAACAACAATATACCAGGGGCAGTTGTGTACACACAAACCGGCAAGACCGTCTTAAGGCGGTCTTCACTAATTTGTTTCAAACGCACAATTTTATTTGTTTTTTCGCTTTTATCACATTATAAGACACATATATTGTATATTTGCTACTTACCGTAAAATTTTGAATTTGATCACTCTATTAGAAGTGTGTTTTTTTGATAGGCGCAAAAAATTAAATTTGCGAAATAATTTTCGTTGACTTTTTGCACTTAACTGACCGCAGCATAGAAACGACTATTTGGAACGTGTTAAATATTACAACAAATTCAATCATAATGTTATCTAAATACGTTGTTTGCTATTTTAAAGCAAAAAAACTTATAACACAGCAGTGGAACCAAAAAACTGAAGACCGTCTTGCCTGTTAGAGGGTTAATAATAAAGGAAATCGGAATATCTTGTTTATTGTGTAAATTAGGACGAAGTTTACTTTTCCATATACACTATGCTTTTTTGTATTAAAAGTCTTTTCGGCAACACTTGACTAACGGTCAAGCATCATCCATTTATTAGATAATATCAAACGCTTTTTATTATTAAAAAATAAGAACTTTTATTTAAATTTTCTTAGAATATAAAAGTTCCATGTAACACTAAAAACTAGTTTCTTTAGAAGTTTTCTGTATCAAGTGTATCATGTGAATGCTAAAAAACATGTGACTGAATTTTATTAAATAAAAAATATATTTGGCTAAAATTAATATTTTATTTACTTTACTTTTCCTAACTAAGAGTTTAACTTAACTTTTTTGCCAAAATTTTTTTATAAATAAAGGAAAAAAATTTTTAATTTAAAACTTGATTTTCTCACCTTCTATGTTTTTGTACATACAACCTTGTTATATTGAGCAAGCGAAATTTTAAGATTTATTTTCCATAATTTTTTCTTTGTTTTATGAAAGAGTATGCGCAAGTTTTCTGTACAAATATTTGCACATTTAAACGTTATTTAATACATAAGGTAAAGGTAGCTTAAATTGTTGTAAAAACTTTAACACATTTGGTAAAAGTGTTAAAAAAGTTCTTAAAAAAATTATTGCAAAACTTTACGTTTAAAAAAAGGGATAAAAGTGGTTAAAGCGTTAAGCTGATACAGCTGGAAATTAGTATGAAAGTTAAGGGTATTACCCTTTTAACAAGCAAGACAAAAGAAAAATTGTTAATAAATCAGTTTAGTGTTAACTTAAATAATCGTATTAACAACAATTTAAAATCACTTTTTTAGAAAATATATGATCATTCTTTTGCTATTTTTTAACCAACAAAAATTGTAGTATAAATCAAAAAATTTCTATTTTACAAATAAAGAAGCATGTGGTCTGTGGTAAAAAAAGATGAAAAAGCTGAATTTTTCAAGTGTTCTATTGCCCTTTCGATAACAAAATATTTTGAAATGTAACTAAGATCTTTGGATTTTCTCAGCACAGTTTATTTGCTGGCATAGATATCTGTTTTGCTAAACTGTCAACTTTTTTCACTTTTCTGTTTTCTGTTTGAAAGATATCATTTTAGTTTTTAAGCAACTTTATGTTTAATAAAAAAAATGGTAAATTTTTTCAACCCTTAGGGGTAGATAGACTCTGAAATGGCTTCGAAAGTTGTGACCCGTCAGCGCGTTGCATAAAATATTTTTGAGCAGGGGCTTTCTTTTTTATTTACATGGTAGCTTTAAGTGCTTTAAACCGTATTTGATATTTTCTATACAGAGGGAAAAGCGAGTTCTAAAATCATCCAAGGCTGGTATCAAATTGTCAACGAAGCGTTTTTAGTTTTTTAAGAACCATTTGTTCACAAATATATAACCAAACGTTGTCAAATCAAGAACGCAATTATTAAAAATACCAAATGCACAGAAAAAACTGAGTTGTAGAATCAGTAACAAATTTCAGAGAATCAGTAAATATTTTGTCTGGCTGAGGACCTACAACGAAAATTGTAAATTTAGACAAACAATTTTGCAAGAATTTTAGTTTCTGTTAAAAAATTTTGCTGAGCTGGTTAAATATTTTATTTGTCTAGGCGAAAATTTTGTTTGATTTAAAAATCAAATAAAAATATTATTAGAGACTATTAAATAAATTGACTAAAAAAATAAATTATTTTGAACAAGTTTTTGTTTGAAAAATTTTTTTTGTAGTTTTTTGTGTGTGTTGTCAAATCAAGAACGAAACACCTAAAAATACCAGTCGTTGTCAAATTGTAAACTGCATGTTCTTAATTTAATTTTTAACACTCTATGGTACGCAAGATAGTAGATGTGGATATTTTTATTTAAATTGAAATTTTATATTTGCTTAAGTTCCGAATCGATAAACGAACTCTTTTGGTATGGGTTGGCTCAACGGAAATAAAGGCCCAACAATGTCTTCTGTTATTTAAAAAATTTTCCAAAAGGTACGGTAAATGAATATTAAAATGTATGTGTATAGTACATTTTCATTATTTATAATAGAAATTTTTCATTTGAGCAAAGGGTGAAAATTAAAAGGTACACTTTGTAGGCCACCCTCTTAAATAACGCCACGATTTTGTTGTTGAAAGTTAAATTTTTTTAAAAACATTTAATGAGTAAAAAAATATATATATTCGTTTTTAAATTAATTGGTCTCTAAAGGGTTAATTTTTTGCAAGAAATTAAGAATAAAGCGTTATCAAAATAGGACGGCCGTTATCGAAATAATAACGAATCGTTACTAAAATAAGAACGGTTGTTGTCAATATAAGAGCAAGACGTTCTTAAAAAATTGACACCATCCGTTGTCAAATAAAAAACAAACGTGTTTAGCTCACTTTTGACAACGTATGGTGTCGTTTTTGTTGCTTTTCGAACGGTTTTTTTCCCTTTGTGTACTCAAAATAATTTTAATTAAAAGAAAACTTTTAAGCAAACTCAACTAAAACTAACTTTAAATTTAATATTAGTTTAGCCAGTGACAGAAAAAATAAATCTTAATTTTCAGAACACAGTTTATAGATTAAAGTGGTTTTATTTTTTACTGAATTGATTTATTTTTATTTTGCATCTAAGGCGTTTATATATTCTTCCCTGCTAAGCGATTTATAATTATACCCACACCACATACGTGTTAGCGGTATAACGAAGTGATGGAGAGATTGGTAACGCCTAACGGTAGCGGTCTGATGCCCACTTCCGGCATACGGATCCACTCATAATCAGTCGATTATGTCTTATTCATTATTTTTAAGTTTATAAAAGTTACCTTTAATTAAATGAAAAAATATAATTTTCTCCCATGTAATTTATTTATTCAATGAAATAGTAAACGGGGTTTTCGTGGTGTGGGCATTTGGGCTCAGCTAAATTATATACATTTTTTCATTTTTGATAAAGTAAAAAAATTGACACTTGTTTGGGTTTAAAAAAAGTATTCGTATTTTTGCATACTCAGGCCAATGCACTATGGTCGAAAAATCACTTTTCTTGGCCAAAACTATTAAAACTTAAAATAACGGAATTTTTAACCGAAATTTGAATTCGCAGTATATTTTAAGTGTTTTTGTATAAAATAAATATTTTTTTTGTAAAAAATTATCAACATTTAGATTAAAATTTAAAAAAAAATTTTTACATAAATTTTTTTTTTCTTTTCTTTCTGAGTTTTAATTTTTTTTAGTTCTACATGAGAAAATATACGGTACTTACGAGTAAATATGTTCTTTCTGGAAATTGAAAATATGATTTACACACGTATTTGCGAAAATACTAAAATAATTTATTAGTGCGTCTTTATTTTTTCCTTTCTTCTGCTGGGCCAACCAAATATCAAAAACTGCTGAATTCTGTAAACAAATGACGATTGAAAAAAAAATTTACTCAAAAACCGCAAAAAACCGCAAATCGAGATAAACATTTCCAAAAACTAAACACTTCAAAGTAATTTTGGTTTTTAATCTTATGCTTAACACTCCTAAACAAAATGTGTTAAGCTTACTCAAACTTAAAAAAATAAAATAAATTCCAAAATGTTAAAGACTTTTGTAAAAAGTTATTTTATATTTTTGAGTATCCAATTTTTGAGCATTATATTTTACAAAATTAATAAACTTACCATCACCTTCGTTTTCAATTCAAACTTTTATTTAACACGCTTTGTTTTCAGCTTTAACAAACAAATGAAATAAGCTTTATAAAACACCGAACGCACTTTTATTTACAAATGAAGCAAACAAATTCAACTTCGATGACTCACCGAATAACGGTGAATTGCATATTACAATAAAAAAATTAATTTTTGGTTGTTTTGAAGTGTTGACTACTAGATTTCAAAAACAAAAACACATATCGTGAGTGTAAACATATTGACTTTTGGCCAACGAAATTAAATTTCCGACCACAGTGCAATGGTAGCGAATAATTATTTTTGAATTCATTAAAATAATCATACGAAGTAAATGATAACTTTATAACACAGAAAAATATTGCGGCAAACTAATTGACCTCACAATTAAAAATTCAGTTGTATGTTCAAACATTATATTTGTTATCAGATTATAAAGCTTTGGATGTTCATAACGCCCAAAAGTAATAGACTGAGACCAACTTTTAATTGTATCGGTTAACTAAGAATTATTTCCTAAATCGGATAAAGCATATCTGTCTATCCATCTTATCGTCTGTCCGGCTGAATGCCTATGGGTTCTTTTTAACTAAAAATATTTGGATGAAATTTTGCACAGATAAGTTTTTTTTCCGTGAAGCCTATTGATTGTAGTGATGATCCGCCTTCAAATATTTCTCCATAATAAGAAATTTAATATATTACTGATTTTATAATAAATCTATTTTTATACGATTTTGCATATGTGTTTTGACGTTAGACTTTAACTACTGTATTGAACATGAAAATGATCGGTAAATCTTTTGATAGCCCTCACATAAAATGTCCTTCCACAGCACGCATGTTGGGGTTAAACTACCCCTAATATTAATCTATCATGGAAAACACGCTAAAAACAGGCATAAGTTAATACACTAGCAGCTACATCTATCAGTATCCTTAATTTAAAATAAAAAAAACATTTGTTTGCGTTAACGTAGAGCAAAATACTTTTACTTTTAAATATTTTAAATCATTATAAGCAATTTTGTATTTTTTTGTGCAAAAATCGATTTCTCAGAAAAAGTTCGGTCAACGTTCAATAAATTTCGGTGAAAGCGCTGAACTCCGAACATCGACCGAGCACCGCTTTTTACCCAACTCTGAACCCGAGCATTCAGTTGGGCTCTACCATCTGATACTTAATTGATTTACAAAAAAAATTTTTTTAAAACTTGCCAAACGACACTTAAGTACTTCAATTGAAAGGTCGCAATATTTGTAGGTATAAGTTTATCAAATAGGTAATCAATATACATTTCTCATAAACATTTTTAATAAAAGAAAGATAATTGTGGTGTTTTGATAACTCTTTAATCGGTAGGTAAGTCCGTGTGTTATGACAATTTATGGGAATAGAATTGCTTGACATGCAAATTATGGATCGAACTATTTCTTTCTTGGAATAAAACTTTTTTGATACTTAAACAATTTTTGTAAGAACTTTAGCTTATTAACAAAAACTGAAATTTCGCATATTAGCAATACAAAAAATTTAAAATACAAATTTCAATACTTAATTAGCAACGCTTAGGTTTTTTTCTCCCTTTTGTTGATTTAATACAAGGAAGTGTGTATCTAACAAATTTTGTTGTTCTAGTCCCCAGTTGATGGTTCACGTCAATTCACCTATTTAAAAAAACTTAAAAACATAGACAATCAAAATTGGATTCAATAATAAATATTTTTAGTTTTGCTATCTACTTTAATTTGCAAAAAATCTTAATTTAAGACACAATTTTTAGTTTTATCTTGTCATTATAAATACATTTCTTTATTTTTGTATTTAAAAACCAAACGAATTCTTACCTTCGTTTACTTAAGGTTACTTAACTACACTTTCTCTAATTACATTTGCAATTATTATCTTGCAAAACCATTACCTAAGATAACATCTATTAAATGATATTTATAATGACAATTGTTTAACCGCATTTTTTGCTAAACTGAAAGAAAGAGAAACACAGGAAACATTTTTTACCTTTTAATTCAATGATGTGAGTATTGCTCATTTTCTACAAAACCATCTGACATTTACACCTTTTTAAACACATTATAACATACCAATACTATCATTGCAATATATTACTGTGATATGTGTGTGTGTGAGGGTGACATATATTTTTCACTTTTCATGACAACAAATATTAAGGATTCATTTCATTTGCCAGATCCGTAAAAACCTTCAACAGTTTTCAAGGAAACTAGAAAAAAACGTAACAAAAAAATTAAGAATTATTTTCAACAAAAGAAAAAGACAATACATGGATTGCAAGTAATGGCAAGGATTGTGTGAAAATGTGTTGCAATTAATGTCAGATCAGTTTTACGTTGTCTGTTGTCATTTGTTGAAATTTGTACAAATTAAATACATTCAGTTACTGCTACGCTCAACTCAAGACAAATTTTATTTTCTTTTTACACCTTTAGACAAATTTGCACCCAAAGAAAAAAAATCATTTTCAAAAATATGTGTAAAATAAGAAAATAGAATGAAAAGAAGAAATAAATGGAGACAAATTTCATTTTAAAAGCTTAAAATCTGTAAATTTTAGAAGTAAAAGGAAATCTAAACGAAGATGTAAAAAATAAATCTTTGTGTAGCTAAAGGCATCAACTGTAACAATGTCAAAAACACTGTCACATATTATGTAAAGGTTGCCATTTTTCTTGTTATATTTCTATTCAGCAAAACATAAATGTATGAATTGTTATGATTTAAACAAGTTTTTTTTTCAATGTCTTTGCAATTCTATGCAACAGATGTTATAGAAGCTGTATGTATACATTAGGGAGGCTCCAAATTAGGTTATATGATTTACTTAATAAATCATATAATTTCTATTGAGTAAAAAGTTAACACTTGAAATTATGCCACAAAATCTCAGAGAATAATTTATTATTTTTTTCTATTTAATTTTTTTTGCAAGAAATGAATAAAGTTTTTGTGATTTTTTTGCAGAAACATTTATTATTTAAAATGTTTATGAAAATAAATTTGGATACAAATAATCGTTTATTTTTTTATTTTTATATCAATTAAAAATACAACAATTTACTCCTGAAGAAAAATAAAAATTAATAATATTTAAATTTATAATTTAAACTTAAAAATTGAAAAACCACCCGATTTTCAAAAAATCTATTTTAATACAAACAAGGTGGAACACTTTATTAGCTTTCTGACGTTTTTTGCATCTAAAATAAAACCATTAGGTTTGTGGCATTTCCTTAACCAACAGTTGAGTCTTCATAGTTTGGAAGGATAGGACAATATCAGCGGCTAATCTGGATGCCAGAATATGTGCCTAAAAGAGTCGACGGTCTAGAGGAATGTTAATGAGCTTTATGATACTAAGTTCTTAATAGAAAACTAAAACTCCACCTCCTTGCTATGCATATAAGGAGACGTAACGCATTTTGGAAACCAGCTAAGGTTTCCCGTCAGCACTATTTTTTATTCGGTGCTAATGTAAGTTGAATGTTAACTTAAACAAACTTTTATTAGAATTTGGAAACCGTAATTATATTTACATTTTTTATTGCTCAGGCCAAGCTTAAACCTGATCCAACCCTATGTTCTCTTTTTCTCTTACAATAGTATCGAATAGAAAGAGTGCTAAAGAGAAATCGTAGGTAGCTTCCAAAATGCATTACACTTGATGAATATCGTAAATAACTTAAACTTCCAATTACAAAGTTTAAGCCGATTAAATTGAAGAATTCAAATAAATTTTCTATGAAAACTACCCTAATATGCATAAAATAAATATTTAAAAATATTTTTATTTCTGTTTCATCCTATCTTTTCTCGTCAGTACTTACCGAAGCCTTAGTATTTTTTTTTGTCATACCATGTTTTTATTTCTCTATCTATTATTGCCTCATATGGTTATTGAAATAAAAAGCATCTTAAAAAATGAAACCTTTTAAATTCCTACTTTGATTTATTTGTTTTGCTGCTGTCAGCAGATGTTTTTATAGTCAAAAAGCCTTTTATCTTTGGGCTTTATTTTAACATATTTTTTTTTCTAAAAGCAATAAAAATCTTTAAAGCTTGAGAAGTTATATTTTTATTTAAAAATTATCTTGCGAGTAAACAAAAACATAAAAAAAATCAATAACAACTTATTAAAGAAGTTAAATCCATAGAACATTTGCATTGTCATTTTGAATGTTGTAATTATTACAAATGATTCAGCCAGCCAGTATGACTTGTTTGTAAACTTAAGTCATAGAACAATATTTTTTAGGAATGAGCAAGATTGTGTTAGGTTCAATAATACTGACTATTGATTTAAACTGCAGATATATCTTTTGAGTCAATAATATTAAATAAAAACGATAGCCCCGTTATTCCAATAACACCTGCTTGAAAAAGTAAACTCTGTGATCCTCCAAACACTCTTGAAAAATAATAATGGTCTCTTCTTACAAACAGCAGATGTTTTCTTCCATCACAAGCGCTGGATAATGACATTAAATATGATCAACAACCTCTAAGCCCTCGTTGCAGCAAAGAAACTGCAATGGCTATCGACCAGGTTTCCTACCGCTGTTTAATAATTACCACTTACAAAAGCCACTTAGAGTCTTCAACTGTTGTTCGTAAAGTTAAAAAAACTCTTCACTCTTCTTCTGCATAACCCTCTCTACAAAAACATATATTTATCCAGACCTACGGTTTTCTTACTCTCACAGCAGGGTCATGCACTCGTTATATATATGTATATATCGTCCTTTTATTGGGTTATCCGTTGGAAAAAAGATCTTTCATATCGCGTGTTATTCCGTCATCTCATTCCATTCGCTACCTCTGTGAGTGCGAGCCAAGTAAGTACGAACCTGTCTTAAAATAAACAATTAACAGAAGATTCCTTGCATGATTAAATAATTAAAGAGCAGTTAAGGTTTTGTAGAGATTTCCAGGACCACCAGTCGAATTTTATTAGTTAATTAGGACAGAATAGGCCTGAAAGGTTCTACAGTCTACATGAATTTTGATGGACTTACTGATAACAAGTTTTTAATAGAACACCACAATTTCGCCCCTTATATATTTCGAACCAATCGGTAAAAAAAAGATCCTATGAACTTAGACCGTGTAAATGCATCTATATTATGCGCCTCTTTCAACCAGTCATGATCATATGGACCTTAAGTGAATTGTTCCCTGATACAAATTGGGGCGCAAATTTTTTGAAACATCCCTTGCAACCAGTAATACTACTCCCAAAATTAAGTCAGAGGAATCAAATAATCACAACCTCACATATCTCTGCGCAACTTTAGCCTGCGGTTAATTTGTTTTTGCAAAAAGTTAACCATACAGGTCAGCTCTTAAGAGGGTTAAACAAAAGCACTGCCGTGCAGATCCAATGAATGCCTCCAAGCATAGAGCCTATTGGTCGCCTTCTTTACTTTTTTTGCCCACATTAAGCCGCAGCGATTGCGCTATGTCCGGTACCTTTGGTGTGTTTCCACTATCAGATTGGAATATTTCAATTCCACTGTGGTCCATGGAGCTAGTCTTAGCCCTTCTTAGAAAGACAATAAGGATGGTTTCTTAACCAATTCCACCTTCATAATAATATGTTACAATTTCTGCTACTTTTTAAATTTAATTAAAAGCTTTACTTAGTATTTAAAGTAAATAAAATAATTTTATTACACATCTGGTAAGTATTAGTACTTTGAACAGGAAATACTTAAAAAAAAACTTTTTTTATACTAAATATACATAAAAACTTACACAGTGATAAGATTTTATATGGAATCTTATAAAGCCACAAATAAATTTGTTTTATCAAATTAAACTTCAAAAACTATACACAACTAATTAACTGTCTATCAATTAACCCTAAACTTTATTCCCATATTAAGGTATTTACACACGATTCTTTTTGATGTATCATTATTCGTTCCGCATTTTCTTACTACTTATTAACATTTACATTTAATTAACGTTTATTCCCATAAGTTTAATTAGGTTGTTTTATTTTAGTATTTATTTATACACATATTAAGTAGTAAAATCTTTAAAAGTTTTTCTTTCTAATTTCTTCTTTTTCAGGTTACTTTTGGCATATAACAGATTTGCATTTAGATACAATATACTCAACGCAGGGAGACGTTATGCGCAGTAAGTAATAATATATTTAATAAAATAAGTAGTTTGGAAAGGTTTATTAAATATTTATGGAATGTTAGTAGTAGATTATTAAATCTTCTTTGTAGTTGTCATTAAGGCATAATCCAAACAAGCAAGAAAGTTATAGTTGGTCAAGCCCGACCATATTACAGCCTATACACATTTGTACGGGAAATTAAATTAAAGAAAAAGAAAATCAAAACAGGCGAATAGCGAATATTGGTTTGTTGGATTCTTAAAAAAACTTGAACGTTTTGGTTTGCTTATAGTAATTCTAAATTTGTTTATTAGGGTTATTATATAAAGACAGAAAATATTCATAAGGTTTTTTAAGAATTTTGGTTGAAGTCTTTTGATGATTTGGTGTAAGAACCAATTAAATGCATATAGACAAACTTAACCAACAACAGACCCTATAAATAAAAAAAAAAATTTAAATTAAATTAAAAATAAATTAAAAAAACAAACCGATAACAATTATAATCATTATAAAAATTAGTGGCACAAAGTTAGACTCATGGTCAAAATACTTTTAAAATTAAGTAATTAATTCTTTATTGCGGGAGGACATTTGTATGGCGGCTATAATAAAAAACTTACCGATCAGACTTTTGTCCTGTGTGCTAGCTGGAAGCATAAAATAAGACACATGTCAAAAAAGTTTTGAAGATAGAGTATTATTCGCTCCATTTATAACTCAAAATGTTTATTCTAGGAGGACGCTTCTATTAGGACTATATCAAAAAATAGACCAATTATTACCAAAAGCAACAGGCTTTGGTTTGATTCCAAAAATTTTTTCTGAGCCAAATTTGATCTAAATATAACAAAAACTTTCTTTTTTACCGTGAAAGAAATCATTCCACTACTTCGTAAGCGCACTGACAAATTTTTAAACATTAGATTTATACTTCAAAAAAAAAGAAAAATAGTTTTTAATTTCATATAAATACGTTTTGGGCTATGTTACCTTTTAACCTCAAAGTATCCTATTTGCGCTGGTATGGGAATTTTAATTGAAGAGCCTAGTTTTGAAAGAAAAAAACATTTTAAAGACGTTGAGGTACACTACCGCGTCGAGGGATACATACTAAGGGTACATTTACTGATTTAGAGATTTTAATTTCATAACTTTCACATAAAATATTAAAATTTGAAAAAAATTATAAAAAAAACTGCTTATATATTCCCAGCAAAAAATAATCGAGATTTTGTAAGCAGTAAATACTTTTTCTAGTATACTAATGCGCTACGCAGCAAGCACTTATCTATTCCCTTAATAAATGCAATAGTGTATGGCAGTAAATGTAAAACTTTTACTGTTTTAAACATTAGCTTACTCAAGTGCATACTAAGAAGCACTACTGTAAGGCAGTGAGTAAAAAAAACATTAGTTTTTCGTAAAGTTACGAACATAATAACACGGCAAAACATTTATTACGATGACCCAATAAATTTAAACAACTAAAGAAGCACCAAAATTATATGAAATAACCGGATATTCATAGCGACGAAATTAGCACTTAACATGAAATGCAACTAAGTGGGACATCGCGATCAAATATCATGCCATACGTAAGCAGGTTCAAAAGCTTTGCTGTCTTGATATTCCCTTACAAACCTACCTACGGCCAAGCAGCAGTTTTTGCTGGGTTGTTTTGGAAACAAAAATGAAAAGTTTTGACGACCAGATATTTACCCAAACATGCT
This sequence comes from Melanophora roralis, assembly GCA_963583895.1. NCBI lineage: Eukaryota > Metazoa > Arthropoda > Insecta > Diptera > Rhinophoridae > Melanophora > Melanophora roralis. The sequence continues at coordinate 22,166,641 of OY757189.1, forward strand.
TAAAATATTAATTTTTGTTTTAATACTGGCCAGTAATGCTACGTCTAAAAAGTCATTTTCCACCCTTCGCCATTTTATAACATGGTTGAGATCAACCATAACAGAGCACATACTTAGCGGCTTAGCAATGTTGCATATACAAAATGAAATAGAAATTGACGCATATGTCGTGCTTAACAAATTTGTTTTAACAGGAAACCATTAATTATAATATAAATAAATATGTTTTTTTGCCTTTTTTGTAATTATAATTCTTTTAAATGAATTTTTTGTTGGGTTTATATTTTAAAAATCCGGTAAAAACTACTTTTGAAATTGTGTTCTTCATTTAGGATTACCAGCCCGCCCAAAAAAGGTTGAGCTGGATCCCCGCCTGATATAGGTCATTACTCCGTAAGTTTAAATGTAAAAAAGTACAATTTTTCCACATAAGGGACTTTGGACTGTGGGTCCAAGAATGGGTTTACTGGTTAACGGGGGGACATATCTTAGCAACTTTGCATACTTTGGTTGAAATTCAAAAAATTTATATACACCAATATATTAAGTATCTTTTATGGAATTAAATGCAGTAACCCAATCCAAAAACGTTATTTTGCAAAAATTACTGGTCAAGATTAGTTTGTAGTCTCAGAATGAACAATACATACTTAAAAAAACCTGTTGAAGTAAGTATTTTTCTATCCAGCATTGCCAATATGATGATTTTATCACATTTTTTATGATTTTTTGTCAAAAATATGATTTGACGATGATCTTAAATGATAATTTTTTATATTTATAAATATGACTTTTTTTATTGACCTATTTGAAAGTACTTGCTGATCGAGAGGCTTTAGAATACCTCTGGCCCTTGTAAGCAACAGGCATGGCCTAACAGTTATACGTCACAAAATTTACAAGAGTTTGGCATCAAAATTGCTGGAGATTCTGCAGACGGGTTAAAGTAGGACTTAATAAAATGGATATAAACAAACCTTAACCAACAACCAAAACCTTAAAATTAAAACATTTTGAATTTTTTTGCCATTAAATTATTTTGACATAAGCATTTTCAGAAAAATTTTAAAATTCTAAGTCTTACTTAAAAATAAATGCAAACTCTATAACAAACTAATACTCGTCATCTTTAATCCAAAAAAAAATCCTTTTGAAGAAAAGGGAATAAGTATATGCGATTGCACTTTTTAAACATTGGTTTCAGTTGTAATGCCTAATTTTAACTGCGTTATATCAAACTTGTATAATAAAAATAAAAACAGAAAACTAAAAAAAGTTCAACAAAATTTTCTTAATTCGAAATTTTGTAATTATTTGCTTTGCCAAGAGAATAAGACATTATCAGGATGTTTTCTTTTTCCTTTAAGCATAGCTTTTTACTTTAATTTTAATATGTTTAATTTTTTTTCGTCATCCATTCTAGGTTGTTGGCGTATCGAAAGACAACCACCTAGTTCATCCACACATTCACCAGGTCGTTATGGTGATTACCTCTGTGATAGTCCTTGGAGTCTAATTGAGTCGGCTGCGAAAGCAATGAAATCACGACAGGGTGATAATGTGGAGTTTGTGCTGTGGACTGGGTAAGTAAAAGCAAAGAAATGAAAGATAAAAAGCTGAAAAAATTCCATTGTAAATGTGCATTGTTTTAACACCCTCTAAAAAAAATAAATAGTAAAAATTTAAAAGAAAACTGTCCAACATCTTATTGTAACTGTTTGTTAACTGAGCTGAAATCCAAGTAAAATGCTGACTAATAATTCAGTTGGTAATTTGCTTAGTGAGAAAAATTGTAGTTTTTGTTAACAGTTTGAAGAAATAAAATAAAAACTCCACCTAAAAGTCCCCCTTAATGTTTTCGCTAATGCCTGAAGGCCAAATGGAGTCTGGAAAAGGTAGCAGAAACATATTAAAGGACGTACGAATAAAGCGACAAAAATAAAAAGACAATTATATAAAACTAGTTTTACCTATTTTTCTATCCTACAAATGCACATATATATGTGTTGATGTATGTGTGTTCCTTTTATTTTTAAATTAAACTTAAACATGATAAAAATCCAACCAAAAGAACCGCATTGCAGGTGAGCATCAAAAAGTATTAAAAAAACCTCCGTAAAGTAATAAAAGCCACACTGACTTACAAAAAGTCACTTTGCAATTGCTAAAACATACAACTAAGAGTCCTAAAAATTTGTAAAAATGCACATTTAGTTTTACAACACACATACAATAACATACATTTGCTAAAGGAAATTTATAAAAGCTTTCCTGGTACACGTCGCCTAAATGAGATATTTTAACAAACTTGTTTTGTTTGGAGCCTTTAAAGCTTCGAATCGAAATTCTACTCGATCGATCGAGTTGTCAATGCTTTTAATATAGGAATTCTTATAAGAATTTTTAAATTTCGATTCGAATCGAATGCCGTTATTTGCCCCCTGGGGCCAAATCGTCGCATTCGATTCGAATCGAAATTTCACTCGATCGATCGAGTTGTCAATGCTTTAAGTATAGAAATTCTAATAAGAATTTTAAAATTTCGATTCGAATCGAATGTGACGATTTGGCCCCTGAATTTTATTTTTAAATATTTTTAATAAAATTTTAATCCGACATTCCCAAGAAGATTTTAAACCTGAATTTTTTCTTTGGAGGAGGTAAAGGCAAAGATCGGGAGAAAATATTTGCAAACATGACTAGGCTGTAACCAGGTCCCATTGGTTCCAGTGATATGCTTAAGGATCTCCACAGCAAAGTCCCCAGCAAAGATCTCTATCCTCGGAACCTCGTCCCTGACTCAGATCCTGAGACAGATTTTTCGCTATCTTTATACGTCCACTCAAGTCACCACTCTTCAGGGTGTTTTTATCCTGAAGACGCAAGACGCCCGATTAAAAATAAATGGAGCGGGCTGTACCTGTCAGAATCCCAGTAGCATCGGTTGGACAAGACCTTCTGGCGCATGCTAAGTCAACACATACAAGACGCTGAATGGTACTACAGTATGTTATTATGGGGCACTGCTTTCGCTTCTTACATAGAAACGATTAATCGCCGTGAAAACAGATTTCTAATAGCGATAACTGGTACTCTTTGGTATGGAAATCATCGGCCTTATATTGGTGTCAAACGAATACTATGCCACACTTTGTCGAAAGCCCCATGTCCTACCAAAGAGTCTCTGACAGGTGTTAAAGGAATTTCACAAGTTATTATTCCATGAGAGCTTCTGGTCTAGAATAACCTCAAGGATAGCGTTCCTTCTTTTGGTGAATTGACCCAAGATGGTTTTCATCACATGCACCACTCAAGAGTAATGGCCAAGGTCTTTTTTCAAGCGGTCAAGGATGGTGATGTTATCCCAACCCACGGCTAATATGAGTTCATCGTCCGACCTAAAATTTTTAAAAACCGAGTCTTACAGCCTAACAAGTACCTCAACGATTACGAGGGTATTCAGCAGAGGGTATAAAACGCCACCCTGTGTGCATCCTCGAGTGTCACGAATGGTTTTCGACGAGTTCCCCAGAGTGAAAGTCACAGACCTGAAAGCTAGCATCCGTACTTCCTAGTGAACTATGACTGATGGACTGTCCTTTCATTTCGAGGCGAATTCAATCGCCTCATAAGATGTTTTATCAAATTCACCCGGTATATCGATGTGACATAGAGGAAAATTTGTCCGGCCCTAAAAGTCTTCTTGGTTCGTGCAACCACATGCCCTTTTGATATGCGAATTGCAGTTGGTGTATTGGTCATTTTATTGTATAACCAAGGCCTGCGTTTAGTATAAGAACCACTTTGACCTCACTCCATACCCTGCCAGAGAGAAGACTTGACCTAAGTTGTTTCTATACGTCTGTATATGCCATCCGAGCCTGGAAATTTAAAAGATTAAAACTGCTGCACATCCCATTTGACATTATGCTCGTTGAAGACCCCTTCAAACAGACGTACGCCTCTCTTCGGGAATTAGGTATCCAAGGGCAAGGTGCATGTCTCCAGCGTAGTCGTGGTATAGAAACCCTGAGCTCTCTTCAGAAGGCAGAGACAATTAAAATGGTCCTGTGCCAAGGCTTTGCTAGATGCAAATCCTCAGACATATTATTTTCTATTGCAATCAGCCAAAATTCTAAGACAACAAGCAAGTTTAAAGAACTTCTTAGGTGCTTAATACAATGCTAGAGATTAGTCTAAAAATAATTTTTTGTTTCCTAAAAGGAAATTTGTACGTTTTTTATCAACATTATATTAGAGAAAAATATAGAAAAAAGGACTATTAAAAAACATTTTAAGCTTAATTTTTGTCAGCACCGCAACGCATTTTATAAGGTATTGTTTTTTTTTACCAAAAAATATTCTTCGTATCATTTTATATTATATTTTAGGTAATTGTAATTATTCTTCAGGTGGGAAAAGCGAAAACTAAACACTTCGCCACATTAGAATAAGGTTTGCTATGAATTTAAGATGAAAAAGATTTTAATAATTATAAATTTAATAAACAGTTTTTTAAACATTTTATGTGAAATGTCTAATAAATATACAAGAAAGTACATATTTGTTTGGTCAAAAAAGATAAATAATTGTTTAGTTATTTGTTAACAATTTTTTGTAAAGTCCAATGTCTTTTTTTTTAATTATTTTGTTTTCTTTAAAATTTTTTTTAACAAATTTTCATTAATTACGTCAAAAAGAAAAATTATTTATAAAATTTTAATTTTTACCTTATTCAAGTTTGCATAGTTATATCTTTGCATTTTTGTGTGTATATATGTATTTGGGATTTTCATAAGAAAAAAAATAGCTTAGAAAGGCGGAAATTAATTTTTTCCTTTTTACTTTTTACGCATTAAGTAGAGTTTCTGTTGTTTTTTTTTTTTCTTAATAAGCATTTTGTTTTTTCTTAAGAAAAGTGAAAAAACTTATCTTCCACGCCAAGTGAGTTATGACTGAAGTTTATAACTTGTCATATTAAAGTTGTTTCACATTAAGTAAACATTTCTTTGGAAGGAAGTAATGCCGAATATACGTAAAAAATTTTGGTAAAAATAAGGGTCAGTTTTTTTTATTGCTTTTAAAATTCAAAACATAAAAGTAAAAAATTCCTAAGAAAATATTATTTGACTAAGTTTAACATTTTTGTTAAAAGCTGCCCTGTTTTAATAGTAAAAACCATAACAAATTTACACTAATATTAAGAGCAGCTGCGAGATAAATGAAACGAATGAAATGAGGGATTTTTAAAAAATTTTGGAAGTTGAAAGTACTTATGGAGTTAATTATATGATTGAAAATAACAGCCAAGTTGGTGGACTAATTACTGTCCCCAATAAGAAATAACAGAGATTTTTCTAGCTGGTGTCAGTCATATTCTACATGCTTTTCAGGCTGCTAAGCCGAATGAGCATGGATAATTATAACTATTGTAAAGGAGTATAAAATATACTGAATATTCACTTCATTCTTTGCCTTTAGCCAACTTTTTAATGAAGTCGTTAAAGGGCAATTGCTTCTCCGTGTCATTTGTGGTAGTTCCAAGCCAAGTGTATTTACGTGATTGTTTTAAATTTTATCTTAACAAATACTTTTACTTTATATAGATACTACATACTTTTGCATACTAAGTACAGCTATAAAGATTCCAGCAGATCAGTTCCATTAAATATGGGCTTCCTATATTTTTTGGCAGGATTTTATTAGCTCAGAATTGATAAAACCTTGGTGACACCAAATTGTAGAGAAACACAAAAAACGCTAGGAATTTTTGATTTTGGTAGAGATTCAAATAGCTGTGCAGCTTACGACCTCTTACTATTAAGTACAAATATGATTCTAAATTGCAGCATTTAAACAGAATTTTGGGCATAAAAACTCTTTAAACAAAGCTCGCTATGCTTGTTTTCCAATGCATTCGCAAATTTTGAAAATTTTTTCTTAAGTAGTGTCCAATGACTTTGCAAGCTCTTGTTGTGTTTGACATCTATAAAGGACTGTATGTGATTGCTGACCCTGAACACTATAGCGAATCACCTATAATCAAATAGAGTGTTGCCAATTAGTTTGATTCAAACAACTCTTTTCTGTGGTAACGGTTGTGTCATAATCCTTAATAGAGAGCGCTCTTGTTGCTTCTTTTTTCTTATATCTTCAGCATTTATGGTTGGATAGTATAGTATATTGTAGTTAAAAAAGGCCTCTTGCCAGAACTTTATGAGCTATTGAGTGTTTCTAGATGCATTACGATTGAACTGATGTGTGAATGAATTTTTTAATATTTATAGTGGCTACAGATACTTTTAATATTGTTGAAAAAAGTTTGGCTTCACTGCAAGTTATTCCAAAAAAGTGAAAAACATTAATATTTATCAAAATATAAAATAAAGATCCCGGATTTTTTTTTTCTTAAAATGTATGATTTTTTTTAAATGTGTACATATATTAATCAAGTAAATTAAAATTCTTAAAAATTAGTCTTATATCGACCTACCTACAATTTGCTTTGTCTTTCCTGTTTTTCTTTTCTTCACTTATAAAGGGATTTATAATGAGCCTACAGACCACTGTGTGGAGGTGGTAAATTGAATTCGTCACTACCTTTCGTAACCTAACCTATTTAGCCTTGGTAAAATATTTTTGAATAGAGCTTGGCGTTATAACGAAATCTGAATCATATAATAAACGAAAACTGATGTCACCTCTTTTTGATGAATCCACTATCTTCACAAAAAATCCTTTGGTAGTAGAATCAACGGTCTATTTTATATTTTCAAAAATGACTGAAATGGTTGCACAGTATTATTTTGATGGAAAATATGCCTAAATAATATAAAGATAGCACATCACTTTAGCTTCTGGAAAAAGTTAAAGATTGTTAGGCCCTAATCTAACACAGGTTCAGAACTGTAAACGTGCCAAATCCAATGCCACCCTTTTGAGCGCCTTTTGAAATTTAAAGACTTGATAAGAAACAAATTGTAAGGATGGAATCAAGACTTAGCAAAAGTCATATATAGGACCCAAAATGCTTTGGTACAATTCCAGGAAAAATGGTAAATTTCCGAGGTACCAGAAAGCTAAAAACTATTGCATATAGTTGACATTACACTGGAGTTGGTTTAAAGCAATTTCGATGGTTATAGCTGCCACAGTTTTTAGAATGTAACGCAGCAAAAAATTTATAAAATTGTTATTTTGCTATCGTACCCCTACGATATAAAACTATATGTAACAAAAACATATTTTGCTCAGGTTAAAAACAATAACTATTAGAATATTAAAAATTTAGCAGCGTATAGAAAGTTCAAAAATACCATTAAAGTATTCCTATCAAAACTAAATTTTGTTTTACTTAACTCTCTGCTTTCAAAGGCTTTCCACCAAATTTGGTGATGGCAGTGACAATTGTTTTTAATATTATTTTGTCCAAAAATTTGAGTTCTCCTAGCTCTTTGCTAATACTTTGGTCTCTAATTAACTATTTTTGTTAGTCTTAAAAGCAACTTTTCTAGATCTTTTTTAGTAGTTTGATATTTCAACTTGCAATGCCGAACATGAGTTGAACCAGAAAATGTGTTTAAGGAGGACAGAAAATTGGACATGGCTTTATTAACAGAGAAAACGTTTGGCTGGTTCTAAGATTACGGGCTAAATTTGACCTAATTTTTGGCGTCAAAATTTTTTGTAAAATTATGTATTTTAAATATGTTTTAAAACTGAAGCTACTTTACTATAATGGGTAGATACATAACAAAGTAAAAATTTTAAACAAATTATGAAAATTGTTTTGAAAACATACCCATACCTTTTGTTATAACAGGTTGCCTTATTCACTGTCATAACAAAACTCTTATAATAATTCACTTTGTCAACCTATTTTTAAACTTTCCTTTCTAGAACTTGGCCATCCTTGTTGACGGGGAAATGGCAAATACATAAAAAAAAATCCCCTAAATGAAAATCAAAATTCTTATCTTTAACAAATTGGCTTGAATCGAGAGTTGATATTAAAAGTAAACTTAATAAACCCAAACAAAATTAAAAAATATATTGAATTTTTTTTAAGCAGCACAGGGAAATTGTGGACGAAATGTGAACGCTTATAAGGCAGGACAAAACGCAATATCTTGATTTTTTTATTAAGTTGGTGAAACTCCTTCAATTTGTGGACTCAGTTCATATACAGGGTGTCCGGTGGCAAGGCATATTCCTATCTTTTACCGCCATTATGGTTAACATTATTCTTGACCGTTCATATTTGGCAGTCGTGAAGTACGGACGTGTCAAATTTATTATGGAAAAATAAACGGCAAACTAACGTAGTTAATTTTTTAAAACATTTCATCAAAATCAATCATCGATTTTCATGAAAATATCATAATGAGTGACGAGGCACATTTTCATTTCAATTGATATATGTGAATAAGCAGAATAATCGCCTCTGCGCAATGGAAAACCCTCTAACTATTCATCTGTAACCTTTCATCAATTTGAACTGACAGCCTGATGTGCAATTTGGTCAGAAGAAATTTTTCAGACCTTAATTTTTTTAAACAGGAAATGGGACAATGGTAACTCTCAATGAGGAGCGATATCGTGATATGAATGAAAATTTTCTAATGCCACCACTTTCTGCTTTGGGCTTGGTTAACATGTGGTATGAACAAAAGGGTGCCTCATAGCATACAACCAGGATTACAATTGAATAACTGCGAAAACTCTTTCCGCAACAAGTTATTTCAAGAAATGGTGATGTTGATTTGCCTCCACAGTCGCCTGATTTGACTGCTCCGGACTTGTTTTGTTGGGCATATCTAAAAGGCAAGTTCTATGGAAACAAACCGGAACACTAGAGCAACTCAAGCAAAATATTTGTGATGAAATTAATGAAATTCCGCGTGAAATATTTGAAAATATAATGAAAAGTATGCTCACAAGGGCTCGTAGTTGTGGGGATAACAGATGCGGACATTTATCTAGTATTGTTTTTCATACATAATTGCCGACGTTAAATAAAACATTTATTAAGAACAATTTCATTTTATTTAATCAAAAGTTATGAGTCAACAAGGTACTATAGCTTGCTGGCGGTCACCCTGTTTTGAAGTTGTTGCATAACAAAAAAGTTTGAGATCTTTAAGTTTTTATTGAAAACTAAATTTTACGGGGAATGGGTGCCCTGGTAGTTCAGTGGTAAGTGCACGAGTCTACCAGTCTGAGGGTTGTGGGTTTGATTCCCACCAAAAACCCTGGTAAGTGTGCTTCATTCTTCTGTTCTTTCTTTCTTATCTATTCTTCTCTAAATTTCTTCTTTCCTTCCATCTCAACCTCTTCTATATGCCTCTCCAGGTAACACAAAGAGACTTAATTAAGCGAACCCAAGTGAGCTGTGCCCTTTCCTTCAACGGCTGCCTGTTCTACCTAATCTAATCAACCTACCTAGGGAAAAAACAAAGGCAATCATAAATATATTAATTGATAAGAAGTATTTAAATTTATAGAGGAACAATAAATAACTTGATAAAAATTTTGTATTTTGCTGTAGTTTTCTTGAATTTTTTTATACTATATTTGCTAGAAATTAAAAAAAAAATCAAGTGAATGTAGGACTAGAAATAGAGATGGGAATCTTATTGAAATGCTTTGGTTAGCTATTTTTTTTAAGAACAAACCAATCTTTAAAAAGGATATTATAGTGATTTTGAAGATTCTTTAGAGCTTCTTAAATTAAACTTAATAATACTTTTTAAAATCATAGTTAAATTTTTTAGCTTCTATTTTAAATAAAAATAATTAATTTTATTCATTCAATTAATATTTAAAGTGTGTTTTTGTTTCCTTTTACTTTGTCTCCAAAAACTTATTTAAAAAATAAATTGTGTGCGAAAATGCATTTGTAATAATAAACAACTTACTTTATGGACACCATATAAATGTTGAATAAATTTTGCAATTATTTCACCATTTCTCTACATTTTCCTTTTATCTAGCATCATTGTCATTACTGCTAACAGAAAGTTTTTAGCTGTTAGCAAAGCTGCAATGTTTTATTTTATTTCGTATTGTTATTCTATTTTCTTTCCTTTAACTCGGTTTTTTGTTTTTCTTGTTTTCAATTTCAGAGATGGTTTATCTCACTCAGCACATCCAATGTCTGAAATGAAAAAATTGGAAATCCTGCGCAACATTACCGATTTGCTTGGTCGAACATTTTCATCGCAATTTGTATTTCCGGTATTAGGACATGAGGATGGTACAACAACGAATTTCCGGCACATGGGCGAACTGTGGCGTCACTGGCTGCCTACCGAAGCATTACATACGTTTGAAAAAGGTAAAAAATATATTATTTTGTTTTTAAAATTGTTCTGCCATTTTAATTTAGTTTGAGTTTATATAAGTTTCACTTTTTTATATTATTTGGATTTTTACAATATCGATTGGTTGTTACATACATAAGTACATGCACTTACTCGGAAATGCACACACACTTTTAAACAGTCAATTTATGGTAAACGTATGTGTGGTAGTTTAACTAATGCAAAACCACTGCAAATATTGTAAGAAATTTCAATACACAAGGGCTGTTTAAAAATTTTTTTCACTTAATATGACTATTGGTTTAACAAAGAATCTAATGATAGAGGATTTTATATCATTTTGTTTCACATATTTAAAGTAAAATATTTTATGCTTAAGTGGTTTAAAAGATATTTACAAGAACATTTATCAATCAAATATTTATAAAATAATTAACTTAAGCAAGGCGATAAATGTAATTAAAGCTTAATATTTGACCTTTGACTTCTTTATAACATTTTATGCAACCCTCGTAAGTTTACCCAAATATGTAAGCATTTTGTATATTATATGTACATGTGGAAAAAAACCTTAATTTTCTTTACCCTTTCAATGAAGTTTTCATTTTTGGTTGAATTGCCGTTGGTTGGTATTGCATTTTTCGTTGCATATATTTATAATGTTGTTGTTGCTGCTGCTAAAACTACTCTGTTTGTTTCTGCTAGGAGTGTCGAAGTCAGCATCTCCGGTTAAAAGGTATTCAATTGCAAAGTGCCTTTAACGGAAATTGATTTTCTTTATTGTATGCTTCATGTACCACAAACACACACATGCAATTTACGCTTCCAAAAAAAAAAGGAAAATAGAAAATATTTAGGGTAAAAATTTTTAAGAAAATTTCAAAGATTTGGTAAATTGGAAAACAAGTTGAAAAACTAAATATTTTAAAGTTGTTAAAGTTAAATTTATTTTATTTGCAATTGAATATATGATATTATACACAGGCTGAATTTAAATGCAAAATTTTAACGTGATTGTTTTTAAGGTTACTTAAAAACTAAGCCAAATAATCATAATCACAAACAATTGTGTCAAGTAAGCAAGAATCAAGAATAAATTTTAAACATAATGATGCCCTTGTTTGCGTTTCAACCATTTAATAAGTCCAATCACTTAATAAAATTCGAGAGATTTTTTAAGGTGTTATTTCACTCTAACATAAAGATGGGTTGGCTCGTGGTGTATTTTGAATCAAGAATGCATTTTGTTGCCAACATAAATATTGGAATACCCGCAGATTTGTAATTTTATGACAAATAAATTCATATAAATGTAGACATTTATGTCAAATGTTTGGCAGTAGACATGCTTTTGGATAAGTTTCATATTCTTAGTATGGAAGTGATTCCTTTATTGTTTATTTAAGCAATTGACAAACTTATGAGGCCATATGAGGTCAAAAGATTAATATGGGAATATCGAGGAGACTTAAACACTAAAAGCGGCGAAATGCAAAGGTGTTATAATTAAAAAGTCTACCTTAGTTTGCTTTTCTGGAAGGTCGCCACCATTGGTGGATTTTGATATTATACAAATATTTGGATTCATACAAATGTAGAAAATGTTTCGTACAGAAAACAAGCAAGAGCGCCATATTCGTCTGTGTCTAATCTTTTATTCCCTAATTTATTTCAATTTTTTTATGGCAGGCCCTTTGGGGAGTGAAGATAAGGACTAAGTATATTCTTGGAAAATGTATGCAAGGAAAAATGAGAAATTGTCGCTTGCAGTAACGGTTAACTGGTTCACTAAGCGCTTTTTTAACGATAACAAACAACTTGATTTTTATTTCACATTTGCAATTTCAAAGCAAAAGGCGAAATTGCTTAGCATTAGAATGCCATTCCAAAATACGAAATTGTTTTTAACGATTAAATTCAATACACAAAAGTTATTGTCGTTGAACTCACAAGTACAATGTCGCAACCCAGTTCATATATTTAACGAAACACCTTTGAATACACTAATTACATCTTTATTAAATTGCACAAGGACCCATTTAATTGGGGTTACGATTCAATTTAACACTGAAAAAAGTGGCAACAGGTATCAAATAATTACAAAAAATTAATTAACTATTAATAACATATTATAATATATAACTACTAATGAAAACAAGAGTTGGAGTGAACTCATTACACTAGCTTGTTTTTGCCAATAACATTGTGGTTCGTGAAAAAGACGAACGAAGTTGTTGGCAAAAACGAACTATAGTAACTAATTGACCCAACTCCAACTAATACGAGTATCATGTTCAAACACTCATCATAGATTGAGACAATTTAAAGTAAATTGAGCAGTTAAGTTTTCTGTTTATATATAATCAACGAGGCTTATTTAATAAGCATATGACAGCTAAAAAATATTTTTTAATTTTTAAGGTACTCGTACATTGAATAAGGTAGGAGCAACTGGTCAGCTGACTTTTATTTGCGCCATATGTTTTCTATCTTATGTTATGTTATGATTGTGTAAACCGTATGTGTGAAAATATCAGTTTTAACAACTTAGCTATAATTTGTCAACAACAAAAAAGGTGTGTTCATTTACAGAAAATTATCAATAATTTTTAATAATTATTACTTGTAAGTGTTTACGTACACAAAAAATTAGCAGCTAGAGAGTCAAAAAAGAGCGTAATATGCTTAGAAACAAAAATGTTTCTGATAAATTCTACTTGTAAAAATTTTATTATCAAAAATTATTCAAACAGTCTTTTTGTCATTATGCTTTGAAAAAAAAATTTGGGCTTTAAATTTTTATAAGTTTACAATAAAAAATACACTTGCTTGCAAGTTTTGACTGTAAAGTGTTCATTTACTTTTAAATATTTTTGAGAGCAATTTTGAAAATATTTCTTTTTACTCTCTCGCTGCTAGTCATTATTGGAAAGTTAATGAACACAACTAATATATGCTAAATGTTTACATAAAGTTATTGTTGTAAAGACGAGGTCACCTTGTTATTTCATCGTGGCATACTAAGCAAAGTTCTTATTAAATCAGCAAGGTTAAATTACGAGCTTAAATCATTTAGTAAATCAATTCAATACTAATTGCTCAATTTATTAATTTAAATCTAGTATGATACATAAAGCTTAATTAGGGCGTAAATGTTCTAATTATGCAATTAAGGTCTATGTCTAAACACGGTATAAAATTATTAAAATTTTTTTAACCCTCTTCTTTATTAGTGGTACAATTTGTTACCCCGTCAAAAGGTTTTTCACTAGCTCCTTTTTACTCTCAAAGCGCGGCCTTGTTTCCGTTTCTGTCGTCTTCGTTCATGAAACGTTTATTAAATATATTTCCAGCTTACCTGCATGTAATCATTCAGCTGCTAAGCTCTGTATATTGGCCGTCCAGCAATATATTTATGTTTATTAATATTATTTTGTATTTATTATACCCTTCACATAGTGATAGGGTATATATCACTTTGTCATTCCGTTTGTAATTTCTTTATTATTCATTTGCGACCCCATAAAGTATATATATTCTGGATCCTTATAGATAGGGAAGTCGATTTAGCGATGTCCGTCTGTCCGTCTGTCCGTCTGTCCGTCTGTTGAAATCAAGTTTCCGGAGTCAAATAAAAAGATACAGACCAGTTAATGGTGTCAAACTATTAGAAATATCCTGGAGACAATCGCTATTTAAAATCAATTAAATCGGTTCACTATTGACCGAGATATAAGCGAAAACCCAGAGTAACCCATTTTTTTTAGGACAAAATCCGTGCATATATCCCTATATATCTCAGTAAGTATAGTCACTCTTGCCACAAAACTTGGCACGGATACTCCTAAAGAAGGGACCTAAATAATGGAAAAAATTTTTTCAGATAGGACCAGGGGAAGGGGTATTTTTTCTACAATTGCACAAATTTGGTGAAATATTTTATGCGCTATATCTCGTAAACTATAACAGCTATCGACTTAAAATGTTCTACAAAAAGTAATTGCACGCTAAGGGCTACGCCTTAGAGAAAAATTTTTTGGGTGGGGGCAAAAAAAGGGGTAGCTCCCATACAAATCGACAATTATTATCAAATATTCGATACACTATATCTCGGAAACTGTAACAGATATCGAAATGAAATGTTCCACAAAAAGTAATTGCACGCTCAGGGCTACGCCTTAAGGAAACAATTTTTTGGGTGGGGGAAAAAAAAGGGGTAGCTCCCATACAAATCGACAATTATTATCAAATATTCGATACGCTATATCTCGGAAACTATAACGGATATCGAAATAAAATGTTCTATAAAAAGAAATTGCACGCTAAGGGCTACGCCTTAAGGAAAAAATTTTTTGGGTGGGGGCAAAAAAAGGGGTAGCTCCCATACAAATCGACAATTATTATCAAGTATTCGATACGCTATATCTCGGAAACTATAACAGATATCGAAATGAAATGTTCTACAAAAAGTAATTGCACGCTAAGGGCTACGCCTTAAAGAAAAAATTATTTGGGTGGGGGCAAAAAAAGGGGTAGCTCCCATACAAATCGACAATTATTATCAAATATTCGATAAGCTATATCTCGGAAACTATAACAGCTATCGACTTCGAATATTCTACGAAAAGTAATATTCAAATAATTCATACATTTTGGAAAAAAAGTTGGAGAAGAGTAGCGGGACTAGAACATTTAATAAGTTTTATTAACCTTCAAATATGAATAATGTCGAAAACTTTTAAAACTCTCGACCTCCAATCTTCTTCATCTATTTCTATTATTCATACGAACGTTAAAATTTTGTTACTTTTTCTTTCAAACTCGCACAAGGTTTTTTATTATATTATTTGCAGTACAAAATTACTCGGCTGGGTATATTTAAAGACCAATGTGAAGGGTATATAAGATTCGGCACAGCCGAATATAGCGCTCTTACTTGTTTTATTTTAAATTTGTGTTTGAATGTAAATATGTCTTTATGTTAAAAAGAAATTAACTACAAATTGCATATTTAATAAGCCAATCAATATCATAAAATATTTTTCATAATAGCAGCAGTTAAACTAACACCAAGGTAATCTAAAATGAAAATTGGGCACGGTGCAGTATTGTTTATTTTGGCAAACTGTCTTACCACACTTATATTTCTATGAAAAGAGAAAAGTAAAACAAAAATTAAATCATTCAAAAACAATCATCCAATTACTTTATGAAAGCGATTCTACTTTTTCAAATTTAATGGAATCCAATACGAAGGACACATATGGTTTTAATTAAATAGAAAAGTGACCCTAAATAATAAATGCTTATAACTATTTCAACAATAGCAGTGGTATAACAAAGAACAGTTATGCTAAATTACAGTAATTCACAAGAAAGATAATAGTTTGAAAATACAAAAACTTAATGGGATTATTAAAAGTGTGGCCAACTTTTTTAGATTTGTCGTAATCAAATTGATCATTTAATCAAAAACATTTGAATTTTTCTTTTGTTGAAAAAGATTTTTTTATCGGGTTGTACAATTGATATAGGCTTTATGGGTGATGGGACTTTTTCAAGAACATAAATTTTTGCAAAACATAAAATTTTTTTTTATTTTTTTCAAGAAAATTTAAATCAAAACGAACCAGAATAGCTAAATAGTATATTTTTCGGCGGTTAGATTAAAATTGATATTCAAAACAATAGCACAATAATACAAAATTGTTTAAAACATGTTAGCACTTTTTTTTAAATCAAACAACAATAGATAATTTAATTTTTTTGTGATCAGAATCTTACATGGAAATCAAGCCAAAAATTTTTGAAAAAATATCGTTAAAGAAAAGGATATTTATTCTTGGCAACACCGCCAATAACAGAAAAACATATATTACGAACGACATGTTTATATTAACATAACAATCATTTATAAACACAACGTGCCTCAATATAAAATCTATTGTTTTCTGTTATTTTGATTTTCGTTTTAAAATCCAGTCTTATTTATTCAATTTGTTTATTTCCATATTTACTTTGTTTTCTTATAACCTAAAATACCCCTTTCATTTCTCACCTTCTGCTTCTTCTTCTTCTTATTGTTCTGTATATGTTCTCATATGTCTGCTTGTCTCTACAATATTTTGCAGGTGGTTACTATTCAATTGAACAAACAAAAAGTCGTCTTCGTATTATTGCATTAAATACAAATTTCATGAGACATGATCCAAAATATTCCCAAAGTCATTTGGCAGCCGTACGACAACGTATGCCTTCGAATTCAATGAACAGTGGCAGTAATATGGGTGGTATTGGTGGTGGTGGTGGTTTGAGTTCAGATTCAACAGAATACAAAAACTACTATTACCACCATAACAATGTACATCAACATCATGGTCACGCTAGTGATTGGTCATCATCTGGACATGGCTATGGGTACAATAGTCATCATCGTGGCATAAATGTTATGCCTGGGGGAATGCATTACAGTACAAATGGCCTGGATGGTGGTGGACGTGTCAGTGCTTTGTCTGAGTTTGAAAATCAAGATACAGAGAAGCAATGGATTTGGCTTGAAGATGTTTTATCTAAATCAAGAGCCAACAAGGAAACAGTAAGTGATTTTTAATTATAAATCCCATGTTTTCTAGAATACAAAAACATATTTTAGAAATTGATATGAGATTTTTATGACAAAAACAAATTAAGAATTTTGTTTGACTTAAGTAACTTTGACAAAGGGCTTACTTACAGCAATATGTTAAAGGAAGTCAAACTGATTTAATTGAATAAGTTACAGGAAAGTTCAAATATAGATTTATAAGTATATTTGTATATTTTTTTTATTATTTGTTTTTTTCCTGGTGTATTGGTCGAACTGATCTCTCTACATACATTTATATGTACACAACTTAGCAGTATAAACTTAAGATTCTGATATAATTTTTAAAATAATTTAAGTAATCTTATTTTAAGAATTACCGTAATTTTCAGTTATGCAATTCAGACTGATTAATGGAAGCAGGAGAAATAGGTTGCTATAGGAAGCTTTTTACCTAGGGCAAAAGATATGCTTCCCTTGGCATTACCAGTCGTGATTTTTTATTCGGTATCTATTGAGTACTGGGTGGAATCCGTTTGCCTGTGTGGGGAAAGTGCCGTTTTTAACGACGGATCTTTAATATATATAGGAATAGGAGTCAGGACTTATAATTAAGTGATGAATGAAGTGTGTTTCACGCAGAGATACTGTCCGTCTTAAGGGCAACGCATCTTATAGTAAAACACGTTCCAAGAAAAGTTACACTCACCTTTAATGCTCCTTAGAGTTTTAGATTGAGTCAGGTCTAGGTTGGTAAGAGACTGTAGGAAGGTTATTAGTGATATTAAGAAAACATTTAACGTCAGACTTGGTTGAGCTTTGAAGCACTGCCATATAGTTGGCAATGAAATTTTCGACAAACATGCTTGTAGTGGCTTAGCCTTAGATATGATATATAAGAAGGAAGCTGTGAGGCAACAAATAGGTCACTATTATGGCAAGATTGGGACATGTATACTTGATATGACGAATATATAACAGGAGTGACTGCAGGATGGGTTTGGCTATGTGGACGGCGATAAGCTCAGCAGGTACTAGGTTGCTCATGGATTTAGAGATAATGAGTTAATGAGTGCAATTAATA
Organism: Melanophora roralis; assembly: GCA_963583895.1. NCBI lineage: Eukaryota > Metazoa > Arthropoda > Insecta > Diptera > Rhinophoridae > Melanophora > Melanophora roralis. The sequence goes on from OY757189.1 coordinate 22,184,630, forward strand.
ATGGAAGATGCAGATGGGAGAAGGGATGTGACGTTGATAGTCAGGGCGCGCTTAGGGCTCTAGAGGGTCATTATCTCGAGGACGACTGCAGACGTGCTCTTAGGGTTAGACTATGTTGGGTTCCGGGTCATTCAGACGTTTATGGCAATAAGATTGACTCGCGAGAAAACGATCGGCCCCGGATATTGGACTTGGTTGTGGGCCGGTGAGGCTACCACTGGGCTTAAATTATAGGCTGATAGGGACTTGGATATTGGACAAGGTTGGCCAAACCTGGAATGCAAGGCTGATTGAAGCATCTCGCGACATTTATGGTACAGGCTGGAGAAGATGGGCACCGACTGCTCAAGGAAAGCTGGGGGGTTCTGAAGTGCATTTGTAGGACTCTCATAGGACACTGCGATGTGATATATGACTAAAAAATGGGACAGGAACTCTCTAGATTTTGGTATAACATCTTGCCTGCCACTGCCCTGGGCTGCAGATCAGCAAACAGAGTTAATTGGGGGACTTGGTGAGCTACCTAGCTGTGGGCTAGTGACCATCATAGGTTTCATCGAGGGTATTGGGTGGTTGGGCAGATAGGTGATTCAGCGCCTATGACTACTGACTTCCTTTTACTTCTTGCGGACGGCACTCTCGCTTTCTTTTCCTTTTACCTTTGGCATGCTTCTCTTTAATGGTTTCTTTTTCTCCTCTTGACTCTTCTAAAGGGATTAAAAATGGACCTGATTGCCTTCGGGTGAAGGTGGCGAGTTGCACTCGCCTTTACTCTTTGTAACCTTACCTAACGCAACCTAACCTAAGGGCAATCTCTTTATTAGGCGGTTTAGTTTCCACCACATTTGCTCCAGTTTTTTCCCGGAATAATCCTTTGACTTTTCGCACAGCAGAAATAGGCCTTAATTCATACGCTTAAGTAGTTACAAACCCAAAAATATATATAAAGAAAATGCATACAATTTAACGTACACTTATTAATTTGGATGTTTGCAATGTTATCTTAACTTATCTTAACAGAAAATTTTTGCCACTTGCGAATCTAACAAATTTTCACTTTAAGTTAAAAGAAAAGAACAAAAAAACTTATGGGTTTGTTCTTTTTTTAAAGAGTTTTAGTGCTTAAAATAAACTTTTAATTTCTTCCACTTACTATTTAGTTTTTCTTTTTTGCATCCACGTTGTTTTTTTTTTTTTAAATCACTTTTTAATTTTTTAACAGTATTTCGTTTGCAGTACAAGCAATTTACAAAGTACTTCTTTTAACTAATTGCACTGTTTTCGAATTTTATTTCTATTATTTGTACAAAGTTTGAAGTTGGTTTTCTTGGCCATTACACTTGATTTCATTTGTGCTGTTAGCGGAAAATACATACATTTAACACAAGCTCTTCAAAAGAATATACAGAAATACTTTAAGAAATAAATTAAAGAAGATATAACAAAAAAGAAGAAAAAGGCCAAATAATGCTGTGATAAATGTAGCTTTTTAAAGAAGCAACAGAACTAACGAGAAACGTTTAATGAATGCTTCAAAAACGATTCTTAAGATTTGCTTTTTTAATTTTTGCCGTATAATACTCTACAGCAAAGTATCAAGAGACCAAAATATGCAGTAGTGTATAAGTAAAGTATTGGTGATGATAAGTTAAAATCAACTTCAAGGGTTATGTTACATAAAAAGTTAAATATTAAACGTAGAAACAATATTGAAAATCAAGCAACAGTCTTATAAATAACGTTTCGTTATAAGATGCACCATTTATTCTACCGATGGACACAGAACACCATCTTTGTTTTATTTCGTTGCTTTTTTTTAAAAAAGTTTTAATAAATTTTAGAAACGACTTTAAAGGGATATCATCAATTTACTTTAATATTTTATTTTTTTTTTTAATATTCGAGATCAATAAAATTTGTATCAGTTTCCATTTACTTATGGCTTTTTTAAAAAATCACAACCACGACTTAAATAACACTATGAAAGTGAAAGATGTATGAATTTATTAGTCCAAATTAACGGAAAGTTTTATATTTATCTTAATTAACATCAGCCAGTTATGGACTTTCCTCCCACAGATAAGTTTCACATAAAAATTGTGTTTGTCTCCATAAATCTTTTATGTATGTTGGTATTAAAAATAAATTCGACTCCACCAAATTTTAAGCAAAACAGCTGCACAAGGTATCCTAACTTTTAGTTCATTTTTTACCATGGGTTCAATAAAGAACTTTGGTTGATTAACACACATTATTTCTTTTCTTGAAATCTGTCAAATATGGTCTTTAAAGACATAATAATACAGTCACATCATTTGTTAAGAGTGTCGTATCTTGAAACACATAGATACTTGCAGCAATACTCACAAATAAAAGCCAACATGTGACTAAAGAGTATCTGAACAGCACATTTAGCCTTTGCAAGGTTATCTTGATACTGCCAAAAAATCGTTGCCTGATTACAGCAGCGCATTTGCAATGCAAATTAAAATTGTTCTCCTCTCTTACACTTTTCCTACAACTGCGAAAAGTAATGCGAGAAGGGATGTGCTTGCATGTTAATTATTCACCCAGTTACCTGCTAAGGCTGAAAGCAACCATGTTTTCCTCCAATTACGGCATGCCAGTTGAATCTTATGGCTACCGTTTAAAGAGAGCCATGCCACCCTAGATATCCTGCACGCGTCTATACATTAAAACCTGTTCTCAGCCACTTTTAAAAAAGTTTTTTAAGATCCCACTTTTGATAATCATTAATCGAATAACAGCCGTTTACATATTAAAAGTAGCAGATCCTAGTTAAGCAGCCCCTCTGTTGATAAAAACTTAATATTTTGAAAACTGTGGTATAGAAGGCTCGCCGGAGTGTGGATAAAAATTCTAATATTTTTTACGGATACCCCTACCATATACCAGCTTTTGTCACTTAAGGATGAAAATCGTTTTTGGAGCTTATATTTCAAATTATCTCATAGCATATTGCATATGTTTCAAAACCTTAAAAAATTATCTGGGACTGTGAAAACGCGATAATTGTCATTTTCAAAGGATGTCTAGATTACCCTTAAGTTTATTACATTTAATAAATTGGCTGGAAATTACTCGGTTATGGGGTTTCTTGTCCGCTTATACAAGGGATCCAAAGGTTCTCAGGACCCGCATGTCCCATCTAATATTTCCTAAGGGTTGCTGGTTGGGCTACGTTTGGATTTTTTATCTCCTTGCTATTATTTGAATTTGCATAAAATTTTTGCAAAATGTTTAAAAATGTTTAATACCAATTTTTGATTTTTAGTTTGGCTGAAACTTTAATTTTGAAAAAAGCAGGTTTTTCTACCGCTATTAGCCGAGCAGAATGCATTTTCGAAAGCAGCTACGCAATTTTATCATCAGTACTCTTTGAACGGTAGTAGTGTATTTGGTTGTAAACATCACCTATTTGACTTACACGTAACAGTGAAAGGGATACGGCATGAGAGTTGTCTTTCGTTTTTAATTTGTACGTTAAGACGAAGTTTACTTTTTATATAAACTTTTTATAATCTTTTTTTGTCAACGACAAATGGATAGAAATTTTTAAAGATCATTTTGCACCGTGCCATGTGTGAGTTTATGCTAATTTTTATTTATTGTTGAACTAATTGTTTTTTAATAAAAAATTTTGATTTTTAGTTTGGCTTAAGTTCATATAACTTCTTTTTATTAGAAGAAATTTTTATTTTCCGTTAATGTTGAAAGAAACTTTCAATTTGAAAAAAGCTGATTTTTCTACCGATACCGATACAGCTACGAAATTTAATCATTAGTGCTCTTAAGCCAAACTTAAACCATACTTAAAATCAAAAATTTGTATTAAAAAACAATTAGTTCAACACTAAATAAAAATTTAAAAAATTTTTATTATTAAATTCTGTGGTACAACTTAGCATGATGTGTGACGTTTAAGTTCTGAATATCCTATATGATACATAAATTTTAAACCGAATTTTAAAAGGATCAGGCTTAAATGATTTTTTTTTTTTTTTTTTTTTTTTTTTTTTTGTAATAATATTTATTATTAAGCTTCAATTATTGTAACCAAGCCCAGAGGGCCATTTATGGCTAAGCAAAAAACTACTACTTTGATAAAAATAAAAGCTGTTTGTTGCACTTTTAGCATCGTAATATTAAAAAAAAATTTTTTTAATCTCAAAGCCAACTACAGTATCTCCTAAGTTACAGTACTCACATATTTTAAAATTTTTAAAGTGGTATTATGTTCATAGAAAGCAGGAGACCAGAAAGCCCAGTGTCGAATTAAGCTTATACCAGGCAGTGAGTGGCTTGTTGCTTACTCCCTGTAATAAATAAATATTATGGAAAGAGAGAGAGAGAGAGAGAGAGTTAACAGAGATTCGAGGACGCAAAACGATTTTCTTAGGGTTTGTCTATTTGCACCTTTAAAAAGGATCACAATTTTCGCACATTAAAAAACGGTTTTATAGTCAGCTGAGGTAGCTTAGTGATTTCCGAGATCTATTTACGGATTCGCAAACCTTAATTGAAAAATCGCTTGTTTTCCCTTTCATGGGGATAGAAAACAGTCTTGAGCTTTCAATAACGGTTTAAATTCTTTATAGTTACATCCACAAATATGCAAAAAAAAAGTCCACGAGAACAGTTGCAGCTTTGATTTAAATTTTGTTATCGCTTTAGTAAAAATAATTTAGTTTCATTTCTTATCTCTAAACGATACCATTATTATGTGCCACTTTTCGTTTAACGAAATTATAGTTGTTAAGTTTACATTTTATTTTTCCTGCTAAATTGCTGCAAGTCATGCTAAATTAAAGTGAACATTAGCTTAGTGATAAATTTAAAAAGTTGATTTTTTATGTTTATTCTCTAGTTAAAGTTACGTGTGAAAAATGTATTTGCAGCTTAACAAAAGTTAAACGTGAAAATGATGACCAAGCATGTCATCATATTTAACACAATGTTTGACACATAAATAACGTTTTAAATAAATTTCATAATAAAAAATCATTACCAAAACTTGTCGCCTTAAGTAAGAAATTAGAAAAAAGAAAAAATAAAAATAAAAATAATGAAATAAAATAAAATACACATATAAAACGCATTGAAAAAAGAATAAGAACAGCAAGGGTCTATTTAAGATTGTTACAAATGATTTTTTAATTTATGTTTTTTTAAACAAAAGTTCGAACAAAAAACAATCGCAAAAAGTAGGGGACTTAAAAACACGCTTAGGATAACAATAATGCAATGACTTTTGCTACCTATATGCTGCAATCATTTGCCATCGGAATAGCAAATAATCATTTAAAAACAAAGATAAATGTGTATTTGTTTGTGTGATTGAGAAAAGACGACTCAAGGAATAACTTAAATACATTATTTGTAAAACAAAGCACGTTATTGGCCTTAAGCTTTGCTAAACAGCCACGTTGAGTGCAATTTCAAACAAACAAATAGCGATAAGATAAATAGCAACAGAAAATAAAAACAAAACATCAGAGATGTTAAGGAAACCCCAAATAGACAACTTTATTTAATTTATATAAACGGGAAATAATTTAACACTATTTTAACGCAATAGAGGACTGGGGCTAGGATTAAGATTAATAATTTTGATCAATATTGTTAAGATAAAATTATTATCTTTCCCTTATATTTTAAAACGCATAGAATAATTCACACATTTTATATTTTTTGTGCTTTCCTTCCTCTTTATTATAAAAACGACTATATTTGACTTATTTTTCTGGTTAAAATATTTATAATCATAACATTTGGTTTTTTTAAAAGAAGTCAAATGAAGCAGCTCCTCACATTATAGAAACTATATCTCTGATCCAGTCTTTTAGGATAATCTGGCTATATATGCCCTGCACTTTAGATACAATGCGCATTCTGCGTTTGGGCTGGTGTTTCTTTTGTAACGCTTAAACAATATACGTTGTCCCAAAGTCAGGGTTTTTAGCATTTTAGTTTCTTCTTTGTTTGAACAATAAAACCAATTTTTTCTTTCGTTCAAACGAATTATTAATCATTGTAAATTTGTTTGAATATTCAAATAAATAACTAGCAGCGGTAGTACTCAAAAAAGAAATTTAAATTTAACACAAGTGTTTTAAAACACGGCGTTTAGACTATGTTACTTGTACTGGTAACATGACTCTTTTCTTATTTCGTTTTAAAGTAACTTCCAAAAACTTCAAGAGTTTACATTATGTTGCTAAATCTTGTCTGTTTTTTATTTTTTGTTTTGATTTCGTTGTTTATTCTCCTTCTTGAACGTTTTGACCATGGTACAATTACTTTACAATTACCTTAATTGTACCATGGCATATACGAAAGAGAATAAAGAAAGATAGAAGAAAAAACAAAAACGTCAAAAGAGAAACGTCAAAAAGTAACATGAAAAACAGAAATCGTTTTACTTTTGTAACGTCTCTGCCTTCTCTACACCCTTCGCCATAAAAAAAATGTAACATGTTGTAGTATCGTGTTATAAGTAACATAGTCTAAATGCCGTGATTAGTATCACCTAAAGTCTTCTTTAAATTTAAAAAGTTTTTTGGATACGGCCCTTTGGGCTGATTAGAATATCAAAGTTAATCAAACCCACCAGGTTTTTAATATTAAGTACAGAACAAGGTTATTTTAGGACATGGGACAGAAATGGAAGTTTTGGTGAATTATTGACTAATGATTGGAAAATTCATCATGAAAATTAGTGGCGTAAGGGCTTAAATATCAGCAACGTTTGGTTTAGATAAATGTGAAAAGATTTATCTCTAATGTTGGCTTACCTGACGGTGATGACAGCGAATTTCATATACTTTTGATATCGGCCCACGCTCCACGTGGTTTGCAAAAACATATAACGGTGCAAACAAAATGAGTGGCCGTATATGGGTATAAGCCTGCGTATATACACAACAGTGCACGCAGACACAAGGTGGGCAAGTGGCGGACCATGTTAAACAGCGTGAACTAGATAGATATGGAATACAAATGAACAAGCCATTGAGCAATACGCTTTCAGAGAACGCGGAATATTCGCGTCTATTAATTTGCGTAACAGCTCGTCTGTGGTGTTGGCGCAGCGCGAAATCCGTCGCCGATTCCCCGGTCGTCCGGCACTGATTACGCAGACACTGCGCCGTTTGACCACCAACTTCAAAAAGTTTTAAGCGGCTGGACCCGGAGCGCCTGTTCTGCCGAAAACATCGCTGCTGTTGGCGAGGATGTCGAGCCAGAAATATAGATCAGACGCCGTGCTGCTCAATTAGCCATCAGCCAATCGTTTCTAAAAAAAATTTTGGTCAAAGGCCTACGCAGGTTCCCGTAAAAAGTCCAGCCCGTGCATCAACTGCTTCCTGCCAAACGCGTGTAATTTACGCTCAAGTCATAACTGCTTAAAGTAACTGCATGGTGCGCTGTTCACAATGGAGGAGTCATGGAGCCATTTTTTTCGAGGACGCTGCGGGTCAAACGACAAAAGGGAACTGTGAGCACTATAGGGCCGAGCTTTTTCAGCCAAAATTGAACGAATTCGGACTGGAGGACATATGCATCTAACAGGACATAGCAAAGGCAAACACTTCGGGAGCCACAATAGAAGTTCTGGGCACGGCGTTTCCGGGTCGCCTCGTCTCACGTTTTGGCGGCTTATATTGGCCCGCAAGACCACCCGTTTTAACCGTTGGAGTAATTTTTAATGGGATTTTTTGAAGTTTTTTATTTACGTAAACAAGCTTAAATCCCTGAGAGCCCTCAAGGACGAAACTTCACATGAGCGCTGGAAGCCCTCAAAGACAACATTTTCCATGAGTGCGAGAATCTTTAGCCCGAAATTCTCGCCGAAGTTATGAAAAATGAAATAAAACGAGCCCTTATAGAAATCATTTGACTGATATAATCTTTTCGACTGCACCAACAAAATTCTAAAGGTTGAAGTCAATATAATTAAAAAACAGAATTGAAATTTTTCCTTAAAAAATATGAGAGCCAAGCAACATCAAACTACTTATTTTGGCCAACCTTGTTCTTAGGTACAACCACCCGAAATCCATTTCAGGAAGCAACGTTGCTAAGAAACGCTTTAAATAGACCACCTGAATCTGCGCTACCGTGCTTAGTATTAGCAAGACTAACTTTCCTGTGGCTCTCCAAACCAGTGTACAGAAAACCCAAGTCGCATGATTATACAAAATTGTCCTCACTAGAACTTGTAACAGGAGCTTGTTTCTTATTGTTGTGGCACAAGACTAGAGATTGACTAGACATTGACCAGACTCCACTGAGTTTCATCGCAGCTTGCTCATTTCGGAGCCAGATAATATTTCAAACAAATTTAATCCTTTAACTTAAGTATCCTAACAATTTGCTAATTGTTGACAACACCCTACGAAATGCAAAAAATTTTAAAAAAATGTTGCTTCATCATAATGAATAAGATGATCCACTTTTTTAAACATGATGTCTTTCAGGGAACCCTTTAGGATTTCTCCTTTTTCACCAGAGTCAAGTATCTCGTCAAAAACTAGTGTTTCAAATAGTTTGGTGGGTTTATTCCTATGACAACATGTGTTTAATTTTATTGTAACAATAAAACTATAAAAATCATTGACTTGAAACCTTCCTTACATATGGTTTTAGCATACACAAAAAAAACCCAGCCGTAGGGGTGTAAAGAGTACAGTGAGTACGGATTATCTTAAATTAAATACCGATTTTCCTTAACCAAGTAAAATTTATCTAGTACAAGTTTTGACAAACTATTTTTTTATTAACAGATCTTTATTATAGAAAATAACCTTTTTTATTTTATTTACTTACATATATTATAATTTTAATTTGTTGCACTTGCTGTAGCTGGAATTTGAACCTGGGTTTCTTCGAATTTCAACACCAGGGCTTTACCATTTATGCTACCGGGGTATTTTTTATTTAAATGTTAATATGTATTGGAACACAACAAGTCTTTTCCTTCTTTATTTCTCAAAGTTTTTGTGAATAGAGTTGATTTAAGATAACCTAAGTACGTAATGTATCTACTTAAAACTTTCAAGTACGATATTGGATAAATTTCTCAAAAAAATTCTTGATTTTATAATTTGATTTTTTCTTTCTGTTTATAATTTCTACATTTTAAAAAAAATTTTGGTTTGATGGATTGGCTGGACCATGAAAACAACTAGTACCAATATAGACGGATCTTGACCTTAAATCTAATTGTTATTAGATTATTAAGTCAGTGCTAGGATAGACCTAGTGTATATATCGGGCGTACTTGGAGAATTTCGCGTGAACCAGCCATAACGCAACAACCTTAATTTTTGCTAAAACTTAGATTGAGTTACACTTCTTGCAAAGGTACACGTTATTTATTTTCCTTTATGAGAATTTTACTTATGAAAAGGTTTTCTCTACAGATTTTTTAAATTCAAAAATAATTTAATGAATTTGCACAATCAGTTTCAAAAAATATTTTGCTTTCGGTTAGAGATTAATTCTCACTTTTTTTATTTCACTTTAAAACTTTTTTTGCACAAACAACATAAATCATTATGTACTTCGGTGTACGCTAAATTTTGTTATGTTCTAATGCTAGAACAAATTTTTAAAATTTTTTCTAAATCTTTACATAGAAATGTGCTTTAACATATACAAACATGCATACAGTTGCATGTGCAAGTGTATGCATTGTCAAGGCTACTTACTATGGACAGTTTATATATGTGTATGCTCTACCGCAACTCAGGTTTTCCTCTCTTACATCACTGGTAGTGCAAGAACAAGTGTGAAAAGCTCTCTTTATTTGTCTTTCAGCCAGTTGAAATATGCTGAAATAAGTTTAAAGTTACTTTTACATAGAATTAAGTTTTGCATATAATTTTGTTCCAGATACTATTTATTGATTGGCTTTTTAACGTTTAAATATTTTTTTAATCCTTTAACAATTTTTAAACAAAAGTGTTCTTTTGTATGTATGTGGTTAATTAGTCTGTCGTCAATAATTATTAATTCATTTAGCCATTCTAATAACTTTTGGAAAATTTGGTAGTTGCCTGTTATTAATTTTAACTGATTTTTATTTTATAATTTTTCTATAGTTTTCTATTTTAACCACAAATATATTCATTGATTAAACAATTGACATTTTGAATGTTTCTTTGTGGTCAACAGTTTTTTTATTATTTATTTTTGGTTTTGTTAGCGTAGCTTTTAATTAAGTGTCGCTTTTTCTATTTTTATTTTCACAATAAAATAAAAGCAAATTAGTATTTAACAACGTCTGGCTCCCACAGACACATTTTTAATTGTATAATGACATGTGTCACGTTTTGTTGTCAAACATTATCGGTAAGTGTCATTTTTTGTAATCATGATTTACGAGTGGGATAAGTATACTCTTAAATGTCACACACGTACATGCCTATTAAATGTTTGGGCTGACAATTTTTAATAAAAACAGGGCTTAGAAATTTTTATGTCAGTGTCTTAAAATATTTTTAACAGTATTACACAATTTACAAGAAATAACTTTGTTCAAAAAAATATTTATACAAAAATTTTTACACATTAAGTTTAATTTATTTTGGCAATGCAGGTTAAAGCGGCAGTGTTAAATGTTGTTTAACTTTTTATTTGCCGCCTTACTCTGTCAACAATAAAGCAAACATGGAAAAAATGGCTAAAGAGAAACCAATTTTCAAAATTAAAAATACAAAAATTAAAATAAGGTGCGAAAATAGATAATTAAAATTTATGTATATAAATTTTGCTTGCATTGCAAATGTTTTAAAATTTTCCTTAATTTAAATTGTCAAAATACAACTGTATAACAGCTGATTGCCTTTCGCTTTCGTATGCCGCTTGCATTGCCTTTTTACTATAAAGATATATGTATGTATGTACGTATGTAGGGCTATCATTGTCAAAACAAATAATTTGTCTACTTCTTGTCTAAATACTTAAATTGTTTCCTTTTTATTTATTTTCTTTTTATTACTTTTTAAGAAAATCCCTTTTAATTTTTACATCACGTTAAGCCACTTTGCCCCTGGCTGTCATGACTTAATTACATAAAACATAAATTAGCACTATTCTCTAGGTCTATTAAATTTAGGTTTATTGTTTATATAAGCATCTTCTTCAAAATAAACATTTTGCAATCACTTCGTTAAAACAAAAAATGTTCTATTTAATTTCCTTAACTGTGGTTTGTCCTTTATAAAACCCTAAGAAATTTAAGGAATCTTACAAGAGGCGCCCAAAAATATAATTTTGTCACATTTTCTAGTCATTTATCATAGGAAACATATTTGCATAAATAACTTTGTGAAAAAAAGTCCAGTTCATTTTGTTATCTTTATTACGTAAAGGGAAGACAATATAAATTCTGTTTCCAAAAAAAGTTTAAACACAAATAAAGACCATGAATTTTTCGGAGCTTTGCTAGAGGCAAATTACATGTTAATTTTAAAATTTATTTTAAATGGAGTTTTGAAACAAAAAACCGCCTTAAAATATATATACGATTTATGCAGATTACTATTTTTTTAAACAAAAATTCAAATTGTAAAATGAATTGTAAAATGGTTTTGCCATATATATAAGTGCACGTTTATGCGAATATATTTATTGCAAACTTAATCAAAAACAGCCATAACCTAGATTAATTAATTTTCATGTAAGACAATTTTTCTTTGTTTAACATAAAGAGAAAAATTACTGTTTTATTTGCATTATTTGGCCAAAACCAAAATCAAAAAGCATACTTTTACAAATAACAATTTTTTAAAATTTTTTTAAAATTGTTATCTAACTTTTAACAATTTTGTCTGCAGGACCGAAATCAGTAAAATAAAATTTTAAAAATAAAATATATAAAAGTTAATTTAAAAGTCATTATTAAATTAAATATTGAATACAAGAATAAAAATATCGCATACAAATATTTATTTTCAGCAACAACTTAAAAAAAAAATTCCAAAGTTTTTTTTAGCTGCTACATTATGACAAAACTTAATTCAACAAAAAATTCAAAAAAATTGCATGACGTATTTACAAATTTTGTTTGGTTACAACATTATATGTACAAGCCAGCCGTTGATCCATTATTACATACTAAAAGCTAAACCAAATGGCAACTTATTCCATTAAGTATGAAATTATTCTAACTATTTTAGAGTTACAACTACAGCTTTGGTATACTCTCAGGGTCTTTTTGAAATGTCCTTGAATTTTTTTTTGTTTTCTTAAAGAATAAAACACTACAAATAAAGAAACCAGATGGATTTTGCTTAGTTTTTTCATGTAGTAGAATACCTTTTTGGATCAAGAACTTCTTTAAATTAGGAATTTTGTGTTTAATTTTTTCAACTAGTTATATACTCTGTTAAGCCAAAAGTAATAAAACTTTGAAAAAAAATAGTTTTAAAATTTTAAATAACGGTTCTTTTAATCAAACTCGTTATTCTAAGAAAAAGTTTATATTTTTTAGATGAATTTAATTTGGGGCCTTACTTATTTTTAATATCTCGAAAAAGTATAACAAATAAAGGTTAAACTTTTTTTCCTTTATTTCTTATCATTGTTTTTAAGCTTTTTGTTAGACATCGAATTCTATCCATTTAATTGCAAACGACCATTTTTTTTTTATATAAATACTATCCGAACTCTTTGAAAATTAAAAAAGATATTTGGTAGACAGTATTGCCAGGAGCTCTGTAAAGAAAGTAATCGATTATTTTAAAATTATATTTTACATAAAACGTAGTAACACTCAATAAAAAAAAATTTGTTTTATTGCACAGCGCGAAAAATTTTTGATATTTAGTTATGAATTTTTTATTTAATTTCTTTTTATAATAATTATTATTTATTTGGCTTTATTTTTGAAATGTTATGCATTTTTGAAACCTTTTTAGATTTTTCGACCGAGCTCCCTTTATTCGTATATACTGTAGGTTCAATGTAAATTAATACAACTTTAACAAAAATTTACAAGAGTTAGAATACTGAAACTATACTCATATTCTTTTTTGCTTAGACCAAACTAAATTCACATTTTATTCTCATTCTATCTCTATTTATCACTAAGTACTTTTAATGCATATTTTAATTTCTGTTTTGACCATCCATCGGATGACACTAAATTAGTTAACTTTTATTTGCCATTTGACTAACAATAAATAAATTTTAAATTTGAAAATTTTCTTTTGTTTATAAAATTATCGTTGAAATAAAATAGTTTTAATGTATGCGTATAAAACTTAATACAAAAATAAATACGGTTTTTAATTAATTTATTTTTTTATTTGCTGTAAATTTTAAGATCGATTTTTGTGTTTAGTAAGCATTTCTTGATAGACTCTTTTGTTTTGTTAATTTAGTTTTTTTTCTTAGTTAAGGTCATTATAAAAATTCATATTAACATAATTTGGTTTAATAAAATTTTCGAAAATTTTTATTTATTGTTGAACTAATTGCGAAAATTTTCGGAAATTTTTAAACCAAAATTTGGCATTTAATAAGCACATATTTTTTGTGTCTAAAAGAATATGTGTGTTTACATACCACTAAAAGATAAATATAATTTCTTAAAATAAAAATTTAATATTTAAAAAAGAAGAAAACCAAATTATATTTTGGTAAAAAGTTATCAAATGTATGGAAGTATGAATGAACGAAGCGTTCGATTAGGAACATGAATTGTGCGCCTTTATCTAATTGCAAAAAATATCTCAACGAATACCAATCATTCTAACAAATCGCACTGTACGTGATGTTCAAAATCAATTCAAGGGTACCGCGGTGCTACTTCCTTCTAATTTACCCCTTATCTTCCTGAATAGACTTTAATAAAATAAAATAAAATAAAATAAAATAAAATAAAATAAAATAAAATAAAATAAAATAAAATAAAATAAAATAAAATAAAATAAAATAGAATAAAATAAAATAAAATAAAATAAAATAAAATAAAATAAAATAAAATAAAATAAAATAAAATAAAATAAAATAAAATAAAATAAAATAAAATAAAATAAAATAAAATAAAATAAAATAAAATAAAATAAAATAATATAAAATAAAATAAAATAAAATAAAATAAAATAAAATAAAATAAAATAAAATAAAATAAAATAAAATAAAATAAAATAAAATAAAATAAAATAAAATAAAATAAAATAAAATAAAATAAAATAAAATAAAATAAAATAAAATAAAATAAAATAAAATAAAATAAAATAAAATAAAATAAAATAAAATAAAATAAAATAAAATAAAATAAAATAAAATAAAATAAAATAAAATAAAATAAAATAAAATAAAATAAAATAAAATAAAATAAAATAAAATAAAGTAAAATAAAATAAAATAAAATTAAATATAGTTGCGTTATTCTTGTTTTAAGTTTAAATTTTATTTCTAATAAATTCTTGTTTTTTCGCAAATGAAAAAATTAATATATTTTTTTTAATTTGAATTAAAAAATCAAAGTTTTTCTGATACTCGCCACGTAGAATGCAGTTTCATAAACAGCTGCGATACTAAGACCAAAGTATATGAAGCGCTCTAACCATTTTTCAGATTGGTGTTGAAAGGATACAATATTTTATGAAGCATTTTAAGTTGTTTTAACCCTGCCGTGTGTATGTTAAAAAGTGCTGACGAAACTGCATTCTACTCGTCTTGTTTTGGTAAAAGTTAACTTTTTCAATAAAAATTTTGTTTTTTATACTAAGACCTACAAAATGAAAAAAAAAATGATAATAATAAATTACTTTATTTGCAAAAAATAATTATTTTTCAAGGATTGAACTTAGGCCTAACACAATTACAAAAAAAGCTCTCTTAAAACAAGCACTTAACTATAAATAAAAAAAACCGTTAAATAAAACAAATAACGTAAAATTAAGTAATATCAAATAAGGAATAACAATTTTTAATATTACTTAAGACTTATACAAATTTCGTTTATTTAGAAGGTTTTTGCAGGTTGGGCTTGCCTTTATGAATTTCAAGCGTCCTTATATTAAATCATTAAAAGAATAAAACCATTGCCTTGAAAAACCTTATGAATATTTTCTGCCTTATTAAAAGACCTCAAAAAATTTATGGAGAATTAGCTTTAACAAACCAAGGCATTCAAAAGTTTTTTTTTTAAACCCCTACAAACTTGTCGGCCTAGTTTGTACCTCCTCTTGCAAGAACTTTATCAAGACAGTAGGTACACAAAAACAATACAAAACAAAGCTTTGCACCCCTAATCTAATATAAGAGTTTTTTGTAGAATTGGTATAGAAATATTTCTTGTAGCAGCTTGGCTATCAGTAAACACCGAAGGATTTTTGCTGAATATCATGAAGACATTCCATGATATAAACTCATTCATTCATTAGTTGTCTGAATATAATCCGGGCTCAGTAAAAATAAGTTATGATCTTCAAACTTCTGTCAACTCTCGCTACGACAACCTTAATTATTGTTTTCTTTTCTGTCCTTTACCTTTTGTTAATACTTTTTTATCTAACTTTCAAAAATGCAATTGCTTCTGAAGATATAGAGTATGTGTTCCTACACGTATTCTTTGCCTCTTATATTTTGCCAGGTAAAAAATTTAGTTTATACTTTAATCATTCATATCTTACTCAAGGTGTTTTACATGGAAAAAATTGTGTCCATACTTCAAATCCTTGACCCATATCTTTTTGAAAATTCTTTTGATATCTTTCGTGTTTAATTACTAGAAAACACTACTTAATTACGGTTATTAATTATAATGCCAACGGCTAAGTTTTTTTTTTTGTTTAAATGGTAATTTCGATTTTTTTCGGCCTTTCATCTCCAATCTCTTTCTAATACAACTTGATTTTTCATGTTTTTATTGTCTTGCTTTGTTGTATTATTTAGTGGGTTAATACTGGGTTTGTTCCTTTAGTTTTTTTAATGTAATTTTTGCTGGATTAATTATTGTCCTTTTTTCTGCTTGGATTTTTTTTTGTTTAATTTAAATCTTTTTTTCCTTTTTTAATCGTTTGTTTTCGCTTGGTTTGTTGCTTTTTCATCTTCTTATTAACTGTTTTCTTTTTTCATTAATACCCAACTGTTAGCATATACATAGCTACAACGTTAATTAGGCAGAATTTTTTTCTTTTAGTAAATTTTTTTTTAAGATTTTTTGTTTAGTTCAGGTCCATAAATAGTAAAGGAATTTTATTGCTGTTGTTTTCAGCTCTTTGGTGTTTTTAAAAGGTTTTTTGCTTTCTAATACATTAAAATTTTGAAGGGATTTTTTTTGTAACATTATCCTTTTTTTATTAGCATATTTTATGTTGACATTTTTGTTGTTGTACTATTGTCAACATTATTGTTGTTGTCAGTTAAGCATGCCATTTCCTTTTTGCTCCTTATTTTTGGTTATATGCTTTATTATCTCTGCCTCGGGTAGTGTCATAGATTGTTTTTTTTTGTATATTATGTTCAGCAGTGATGTTAATCTTAAGTTTCCTCTTGAAAATAAATAAACTCAAAATTAAAACACGAAATAGCAAAGAGCATTAAGTAGCAAAAATAAAGCGGCAAGAGGATATTAATGTAATAATTTTGCTTAAATTATGATGAAAAATTTAACAAAGAAATATTTAATTATTTAAAAACTGCCACTTTCTACCTTTAAACAAGCATCGGGTCAGGGCTGCTAAAAATAGATTTATTTGAAACACGATGGTGTAAATTACGCTTAATTCAAAAAATAATAAAAAAACGGATAATTAATGTGTTAAAGCTTTTAGAAGTTTCTTCTACCATAACTTTTATTTAAAGCTATTCTTCTGTTATTTCTAAATTAAAGTAATTCAATAAACTGGTTAAAGTACGTCTGGTTGAAAATTTTTATTAATTTTTTTTTAACTCTTTCAATGTCAGACTTTAAGAAATACTCCAATTTCTAATGTCTTACTAAAACAAGATTCAAAAATACTTTAATATAAATTTGTTAAATTGCTTAAACTAAAAAAATAACTTTTCTTAAAATTAATCTTAATTCAATTTTATTTTGATATAATGTTTAGCCGTATTTATATGTGGCTTAAATAATCAATAGCACAATAAACCTGGTGTATAACAGCCCTGCGGGAAATTGGTGCCAATTGGTCGACGTACTCGTCCTGTTACAGGTACAAAACATGAATTGGACAAAAGTTATTGGTCGTGATCGGTTAAAAAGGCACACATCAAGTAACTGGTTAAAAGATGTTAAAGAGGTTAGAAGAAAAAATAGAAATGAGGGTCCCTACACATTAACATACATCTGTTTTTATACATATACCACACGCGTATATAGAAACAAAGTAGATTAAACAGGATCTTAAACAATAAATGCAAAATTTGCTTGTATAGGATTGGCCTGTGACCCGTTCTGAGGTGTTAGTTTTGAACCAATTGTCCCTTCCAATGACAACGCAATGTAAAAGTGACAGGTTCTCTTCATATAAAGTGCAGGAACTAGAACCAGTCCCTACCCTAAGGGACCGTTCACGTCAATAGTCTTGGACCAGTCCACTTCCCCGTAGGGAGATGACTGATTATATACACTGAATTCTAAAAAAGCAGCAGCATTTTACAGGACTTTAAGGAATTTGTTATGTTACAGAATTTTGATTGATTTTTATTATTTTTTTTTCTTACAAACAATTTTTGCTTTTAAAACAGAGAATTTTTTACACCTTAAACAGTTTGCTGGAGCAAAGTGTATTTATTCACTGTTCAATGAATTTTATTAAAGATTTTCTTTGAAGTTCTTTTATATCTATTTACTAAATGAAGGCCATAAATTTTGTTAGATATTTTATTGAATATCTAACCCAAGCAATAAAATCTATAAATTTTTTTTTTTACACTAAAATTTAAGGCCTTTTGCTATATAGTTTTTGCAAAAAGATTCTAGGAGTAAAGAAAGTGCTTTAGTGCTTTTGTGTTCTAAACATATATTTAATTTGCTTAAAGCAATATGCCTTTGTAAAAAAGAGATAAATGGAGGTATTGTTATAAAAGAATCATGCAAATACGTTAAAATTATTCCTCTTATCTAAGCATTCTTTACAAGGCTCTAATAGCTAAGACCTTTGGAATATAATAATGGAATACTCTTTTGCCCCTTCACCAGACTATTTTAATTTCAGCCTACTTGGGGCATTGACTGATAAAGGAACTAAAATAACTTACAACGTAGACCATGCGGTTATACTTCTAAGGAAGTGAAAGCAACCCAAATTTTTTTTAAACCAAGAAGCCCAAAGTATTGCACATCTGGCTTTGCAAAACTGAATTTAAGCTCCCGTGGTATTGAAAGTAAACGTCTGCACAGGGCTGATAGCCAAGGTTTTTACCAGTTGAACACAAAAAATTTAGGATCTATATATCTCTCCTGGCCAAACCCATATCAGGTTTTGATTTCTGGCTGTGACTGAAAGCCTCATGCCACCAAGGACACATCCTTCCTGTTTACAGACAAAGAACTGACATCTGCCTACAGGCAGATAATCGATACCTCTAACAGCTTTTACTTTTAACATTTGTATAAGATCGATAATAAACCAGTAAACGTAGACAGTGAAAATACCAGCTCGACAGTTTTTTAATGGATCTATGTTACCGAAAAAACAAGTTTTTATAAGATTGGCACTTCCCAGTAGAAAAAAAACAGCCTCTCTTACCATAGCATTATCTCTGAATGAAGACCCGAACAGTTGCAAAATGTCTGTTTTGGCTTAAGATTCATAAAAGGAGTGAGTGGCACGTATATCCAGCATCCAATAAGAACAACACAATATTTGGGAGCATTAAATCTAGTGATTATCGATTATTCCGAATATTGTCATTTACAAATTTTATGGTTGCCTGGATATCATGGAGTAATCAAAAATTTATAGACGTAGCTGCGTAAAAGTACTTAGGATCGAGAAAGGCGTATACAAGTAGACAAAAATTGGCTTTGCTGAGCCGAATAACGATACAGTATTAAGTATGCTGACAGGCGATTTAATCATACACGCATATCCACTTAAAAAAGGAGCTGCAAAAAATAGTGATTGCAAGGCATCTAGAAAAGACATCGAGCAGATTAAGAGATTTGTATAACTGCTCAGCTTTTTCGGAAAGAAGATCTTGATGCTGTTTGCATTTAGTAGTTTTAAAAAATTTTTTAACTAATGCAGAACATACACTTGAACTTGCAATAGTTTTTTCACGCGCTTTTAAAAAAAACCCTTTGATATTTTATAATATGATTTTTGTCCTGCAATAGTTATTAGCAAATTTCATGATTTGTTGCATTCAGATTTATAGTTGTTTTGTGTTAGCAAACTCCAGCACATAACAAACAAATCATAAGTAGACAAGATATCAGAAAAATTGGCCAGGAAGTCTAATAAGCATATTTTATGTTACTTTCAGAGGTGTTTTGAATTTCGAATTTTAAAAAAAATCTGGTTTTGCGAAACGTATTTATGTACAATTTTTGAAAAAAGTTTCTCATAAAATATATAAACCTGTGGTCAACTATTTGTTTTTACGTATTACCCGATTGAAATGTCATATTTTTACCTTCAGAACAACGCTCGTTGTTTTTGATTTGAAAATATACTAAAGATATTTAAGAACAAGTTTAAATATTGTTAAATTGACTTGTACGCAAGAATTTTGATGTTGGGGTTTTAGTTTTGGGTATTACATTCACCAATACAAAAGCTTAAAGACTTTTTCTCCCAGGTTTTGGATGTATAGTAAAGGAAACTTTAATTTTTAAAACTATTAACCATACAAATTCTAAACAATATACTTTGAACCATTTTAACAAGAAACTGTCGCTCAATTTAAAACAAAAGCCAACGGCTCAATATTATAGAACTCCAGTTTGTTGTAGTTACATTGATCAAAGTGCAAATGTGGTTATAAACGTGTAACTTTAAATTCTTAATTATTTTTCTTAAATATTATGACTTTTATTTAAATTGCTAAGAATAATAACTGCTTTAAAACCCCATCTTTTCAATTCCTAAACATAACTTTCTTTATTAGTTTAGTTGTCGTAAATAGCGTATGTTTGATATTCGCATATTCCATATCAATCATACGCTCCGTATAATGAGTTTATTAAAAGTAATTTTAAACCAACATCGTTAATTAAAATTACTTTTCATTATTCTGACATTTTTGTTTTCTTTTTATATATAATAACTCTTTGGATGATAACATGATATTTTATTTCAACAGTTTCTAACCTTGACACTTAAAAAAAAACAAACTTTTACAACAAACAAAACAAAGAAGAACACATAAACGTTATGTCTAATATTTCGCAAAAAGTAAATTTCATTCATGTAATTTTTCAACTGTTTCATTCCCTCTATTTTACTTATCATGTCCGTTATTGTTTTAGAAAGTAACTTGATCCTTTAAAAAACTTTAGTAGCACGTTGTTGTTTGTTGTTGCAATTTGTTTACTCCTATTTTTAGTTCTTTGCCGTTGTTTTGCAGAGTAAAACAACATTAATATTATTATAAAAAATTTTCCTAATGGAATTTAATTAAAAAAATACCAACCGGATTATGTGAATAGAATAAATGTACAAAAGTAATATTTATAAAAAATGAGAATTACTGCAAAAAATCAAAAACTAAAACAGCTTCAATGCTTTTTCCTTTATTTTGTTTTTTTTTTTGTTTTTTGTTGCAACAGACGCTTGTAAAAATAAACAATTTAGTAAGTTGAAAAACTGTTCGTGGGTGGTTCTTTAAATATATGAAGCTGTTAAGGTAAAATTTAAATGAAACTTATGAAAAAAGGTTTTTAATCAGGGACCGCAGTAACTTTGCCAAAAATATCTCAAAAATTATTATTTTTTGATTTTTAATTTTTTTAGAGATAATAATATATATTTTTTTATTTATTTTAGGCAGAAATATCAACTTTTTTTTAATTTTCGTTAAAACAAATTATGTTAAAAATAGTAGCTAATTTTTTAGTTTTTTTATAAAATATATAAAATTTTATATTGTTTACGTCGTTTTATAAAAAACTTAATAGTAAATTCAGCCAAAAAATAATAAAAATTAAAAACTAATTACTATTTCTTAAAAAAAATTTTAATAGTTTAATAGTTGTTATTCTCTTTAGAAAAACTTTAAAATGTTAAAATCATTTGATTTTCGAAAAAAAAACCATCATTATGGTACCTTTATTTGACTTTTTGACGTTTTCATGTTCATGCTTTTTTGAAAATTTGAAAATACATATTATTTACACTTTCTGTTTTTTATAAAAAAAGATATAAGTTTTTTTTTTAATTTTTGAAACATATTTATAAAAATTTTTTAACTAAAATCTTTTATTCATAGAATACAATTTTTAAAATTTTCTTTTGATTTTATCCACAGAACCCAAACTTACCAAAAAATTATTTTAATATTTATTAGTTTTTTTTTCATACAAAAATAAATATAAATATGAAAAGTTAGAGGTTATGCAACGCTACACAATTTTTACATTCAAAGTTAGAATGGCTCAAAATGAATATAAAATAACGATGATGCTCTTGATTATAATGGTTTTGCTTCCTCTACTGTTTTTGTTGTTGTTTCTTCTCTTTATACTCTTTATTAAAATAATAATGGTTTGTATTTGTCTCTTACCTTCACACTTAATAATACCGTTTGCTTAATATCATAAAGTTGTATGTGCCAAAACTGAAATGTTGAAAAACTTAAACTTTTTATAAATAATTTTGTTCCTTTTATTTTAAAATATAACTCGGAAACACAGTCAGTTAGACTGTTAGTTAAAAATTATTTAACTGTATAACACTTTTGATACTAAAAACTTATATGTAAACAGTTTTTAGCGTTAAAAAGACTTATTTTTTAGAAGTTTTAAGAAATCCCTTGTTATCAAAAATTTTAAACTTATAGAAAAAAATATTAAAGATTATGGCTCGTATCTTAAAAACATTTTTAATTTAACAAAGGTTATTAAAACAAAATGTTCATACAAATTCAGTATTTAAAGTCTACTTTAAATATAATTTTTTTTTGCTTACGACCCTATATATTTTGCTTTTTTTTCTAATATACATTAGAAATTGTTGCTATTAATATAATTTAAACTGAAATCAATTTTTAAAAATAATCATAAAAAATTGTACTGTTGAAAATAAAGTTGTCACAATATCAAACGTTAACAGACAAATGTTTTCCAGAATGACTAAAGTGAAAAGTTAGGAGCTTTCTCTGAAGAAAAAGGTTTTTATTTGATAAAAGATTTTTATGTAGTAAAAAATTATTTGCAGCACCTTACCTAACCCAACGAACAGACAAACGTACAAACTTTTAGATTTGTTGACCTGTTTGACTTCGTTTTAAAGTCGATTAACAAAGTTTAGTTTGGCATTTAGCCAGCGGATTTTTAATAAGAAATACTTAAGGTGGATTTTTGGGTCCTGATCCTTTTTGCCGCAAACATAAGCGCAAGCACAATATAATCCAATCACCAATATTGCATTAAATAACACGCTCAAGTATTTTTTGGTAACCATAATACTAATGCTTAGCTCTGGAACTCTTTGTAACATACAGCTATGAAACAGAGTTGCTTACGGATGATGCGGGTTCTCTAAGACTCTCTATTAATACTGACAACTGTGAATTTTCACACACAAGTCTGACGTATGGTGATATATACAACCTTTAAATACTAAGCAAGCGATACAACAATGTTAAGTTACATAAATACAAACATTATTTACACATATGCTTTCTATTAACGCTTGTTATTTCTACAATGAGCTTAACATTTTTCAGAAAATTCTTCTTTTTTTACTTTAATATAACTAACGTAGTTCTATGTTAATACTTTAAACAATTAGCAGTAAACACAACTGTTTTTATTTATTTAAGAAACCATAAAGAATATCGTCTGTGTCCTTTCGTATAGGGAAAAATTTAAATAAACGTATGTTGGTGTGTAAAAGTAGAAAGCTTTCAAATTTTGTTTATAGTTTATATTGAAGAATTTTCCTGAATTGCCCGCTACAACTCCTCATCAGCATCCTTTGTTCAGTAGTGAGCATTGGTATGAATGAGTAAAAGAATATTTTTTGTATTTACATATGTATATTCTTTAGCAGTTTTAATTCTCGGTTCAAAGGAAATTTACGACCCGCTTTTTTATTCCCCATGGCCACACTTTTTTTTACCTATTCTCTTTCGTATCACCATATTCTTTCTTAGATCATCTATCTCTATTTATATGAGTATGGAAGCAGTAATATAGATTCACACAGAATACAAATTTCCAAAAATTTTGTTAAATAAATTTCATTAATTAATACTAATAATTTCATAACAATTGTTGCTTACTTTTAACTTTTTCGGGTAATGTAAAAATAATTTAAAATTTCCTGTACAATTTATATTCTAATTAAAAAAATGAATATGTCATCTTTATGAGACATTCAAAAATAATTGCAACATGAGAAAAATTATATATTTTTAATGTCATTAAAAATCATCATTAAATTTAAACCAAAATGGTACCACAAACGTGAATAAAAAAAAAATTATTAATATGAAATGTTAACTAACCCAAATGCTTATGTACTTGTTTACCAAGTTTGCTTATGTTTCAAATATGGGTTTAATATAAGTGTATATTCAAGCAAAAATTTTCGTGTAGAGGATGTGCAACTTTATTCGAGTTTAAAAAGAACCTTTATTATATGAAATAATATATATATGTTTTTTTTTCATTATTTTTTAATGGAAAAAAAATTCGTTTAATATAAAGAAATTTAATACGAGTGCTTTTAAATTTTTCCGCGGACGAGTTGTATACATATGTATATATTTTTATGATACTTAAATACAAACAAATATTGAATTTTTGTACAAAAATACAATCTAATATTTTCGTTTCTTTGAATATCTGGTTAATGTGACAACTTAAAAACATTTATGTTCTAGTTGACGTGTGCTTACGTGGTTACATAAAGTGCTAAGAACTTGCAAAAGCAAAACGCTATAAAATTCTTTCTATGCTCTTTCAATTTATTTTAGTAATGATAATTTTGTTGAAAAAAATTATGAAAAAGGTATTTGCCCAAAACAAGCCTACACTTAATAAAGAATATTTCTAAAGAAATCCCATTGGTTCTGATGAACATCACAGAAAGATATTAATTGCTTCAAAAAAATTAAGAGTGAACGTAAGCAAAAATAAAAAGCAAAAAGTATGTCTTAATGAAAAACCTTATTTTCTTGAACTTTTTTATCTTTTAATATGACTGAAAATGTATTTTATCACCTTTTATATTTGAACATAAAAAGTCTTAAAAAGAAAAGTTTTATTTGACGTTAAAAAATTTATAAAGTGGAGTCGAAACGCGCAATTTTCCCGAAAATAAATCGGTGTTTTAACCGACTCAGAAGCAGTTTTTAAACAAAAACTGATGACACCAGTTTTTGAGGTTTAGATTAGATTTTTAATAACCGTCAAGCTAAAAAATTAACTATTAGAAGTTTGAACCAATATTATTCCGTTGGTGTATTATTTCTGCTTTTCTAAATAATAGTAGTGTGCATTGCCTTTCAAGAGGTGCAACTTATTTACCTGTAAAAAAAACATTTCAAAAAACCTAAATAAAAATTTTTTGAGAAACTACTTATTTTCCAACCTTATAATTAACTCCTAGTACTAAACACTTTTACATTGGAAATCCTTAAATATATTTTCATGTTATGCAATAAGCAATTATAACTAGTTGATAGACCTGATTTATATATGTTTCGCATAATAAGCTTATTTTAATTTTATAAAACTAAACATTAACTATGTCTATAGAATTTAATATACACAACGATATGCATATTCATATGTGTATGTATAAGACCTCTTTTATGTTTTTGCAATTTGATATAATACGTTCAAGCGTTCATGCATAAAACGTGTTGTTATACACATAAAAATATACAAATACATACATAAATAGTTTAATTCCAACATAATTCAATATTCGTACAAATTCTATATACATACATGCAAATATACATAGTTATGGCTACAAAACAGGAAAATTTATATATGAAACACATAAACTATAATAATAAATAATATGTTTGTTTTATTGTTTTAATACATTTTACATATGTACATACATATGTATATGTATATTTTGTACAGTAATAAAAAAACATGATTCACAAGGCTTTTTATTTAAAGTTTTTGTATTAAAATATAATTTCTACATATTCTAAGTACAAAATAAAGTTTAAGAATTTAAAAAAAATATTTCAAAAATGTTTCGGATTCCTTAATATTTTTGCCATCCACTGTTGCCATGTAAATAGTAAGACATGCAAAACATTACATATTTTTAGCTTTATTATACGCTTTGTTGCTTCAGATATAAAAACATACCTAAGTGCTTGATATAATAATTCAACTTAAGGCAAAAATGTCTATAAAAAAATACACTTCGATATAAACATGCATGTAGCAGAAAATTCTCCACATATAAAGGGGTGTCTGGTGGCAAATTTTTTTAAGTACGATTATTTCAAAAAGTAATAAACGGTGGATAGGGATAGTGGCGCCGTTGGAAATATCGATTGTGCGGATTTGTCAATCACAGTATCGCAGTGGTCGAGTCAGCATCGCGCGTTCGCTGTGGAGATATTTTTTAATAGTAATGACAAATGTGTTCAAAATTCTATATTCAGCAAATACGTGATGGACCGAGCGTAAATTTAATTCGTTTATGAGTGCAGAGACCCCACGCAACTTCTACGGCAACTTCGCCGCATTCGATTCGAATCGAAATTAAAAAATTTTTATTAAAATTCCTATATTTAAAGCATTGCTTGCTGGATCAATGGAGTTAATTTTGATTCAAATTGAATTCGGCGATTGTTTGTTTGGGAAATCAGGCTTCTAAAAGTGCTTATTTATGAATTTTAAAAAAAGGATCTAAAGTGTCATCCTCTTAAATCCTGAAAAAGTAACTTTAATTTAAGAAAAATGTTTGTGAAACAATATTGGAGCGTTTTTGCACTGTAAAGAGCATTTTCGCACTGTAAATCCAATTTTTTGGAGCGACAAAGCTCTTTTTCACTTAAACGGCTACAATGGCAAGCAAAACTGCCACTACTGTTTTCCAAAAACCCGCAGTTCTCGATTGAAACATGAAAAACCATTACACTGTCATAGGGTAACTGTTTGGTTTTCCTTATCTACGCGTGAGATAATAAGACCGTTTTTTCAAAAAATTTTCGAGGCCAGGCAACAAAGGTCAACGGTTAAAATTATCGACGAATGCGAAATTATTTTAGCTAAGTCTGCGAGCTTATCTATCGTAATCTTTGCACACGTGGTTTCAACAGAATGGACAATTGCACACATAGCCAGAGTCCCGATGAATTCCTGCAGAAAAACTTCCCCTAAAAAACTAATCAGTAGCTTTGGGGATATCACATGGCCACCGAGGTCGCCCAATGCTTTTCCCATTGATTTTTATGAGGCTACCTTAAAAAGAGGGTTTATTATGACAATCTCAAATCTTTTGTGGTTATAAAGAAAAATGTGCGTCCAGGAATCGGCTGAATTAATCTAAGTTTATTGTAGCGTGTACCTCAGAACACAAGGTTGTGTTTTGCACAGAGTATTCGACACGACCGAAGACATCTGGATAATATGCGCTCTAAGCAATAAAATCCGCATTTCTTTTATATCGTTCAATGATCTTAATAAAACTTTGTGTTTAATTATTACGTTTCGCTACTAGACACCCTCTATTTTTTTTATATAAAAACAAGCAATTTAAAGTTATAAATTACAAGCAAAACAAATTTTCTTTAAATTGTTCAATACCTATAAGTACGAATTCATGTAGACATGTACATATTTACGTAAATAAAATATTACGAATTGGTTCCTTATAGCATTGGAATGTTTGTGCATTAATATTTACTCAAATCAATTTAAATTAAATTTTCTTTTTAAACTTATTTTATAGCATTAAATTGTGTTTTTTCTTCTTTAGCAAGAAACATAAAAGTTTTTTGAAACAAAGAAGGAAAATGGCACATAGAAGAAGAAAGTAATGCTAGAAAAACTAATGATAAGAAGCATAAAAAATAAAAGAACTGGCACAATTCATTGCATAATTTGAAATTATTCATATGAGAAAATTCACGTATTTCCTATATATCCTAGATACAATTGTAGTAGTTGAGACGGCAAAGTCTACGCAATAACTAGCATCGTATATTTTTTATACGAAAATTTGTTTTTTTATGTTTTTTTTTAAGAAAACAGTAAGTTGTTTGAGCACCGAAGACACAACACCTTAGGTTTGTGGTTCTAAATATACATTTTAATAAGGTAACCACTCAGAAAATATTTGCTCATAGCTTTGCGATGCCATACAGTCTTAAAAATAAGTAACAGCCGTTTTTTTAACGTGCATTAATAACACTTTGTGTTTTAAAAAAAGTACAATGACACAAAGGTTGGGATATTTTCAGAACTTTCGCTATTTCCTTGCATACTTTTAGGATTGAATGCTACCGAATGTTAAAAAGAAAATAAATTTGTAAAGTGGGGATGGGTGGGACTGTTTTTCTCAAATTTTTAAACAACTCAAAATTTTAATATAAAAAATTCAACTATTTTCAAGAAAAGGATTAGCGATTGGTGGTAGAAAGATACAAAAAGAAGATAGCTTCCACTCATAATGACCACTTGAACACGCTATAGCACTCACTTCGAGGAGAACTCTTTAAAAGTATGTGACAGGTGGGACAATTTCACTAAAACGTGAAAAAAAATCAGACCCAATTATTTAAAAACTGGTCATTCTAAACTTTTTAAATTTAAACAATTTTTACTCACTTCAAGACGAAAATTAAATTTTTACAATAAAAAATTAAACGATTTTCCCCATTTCGAACCCTTTCACATGGAGTTGAACTTGCTTAATAAAAATAAAAGAAATTAAAAAAATAAGGGTCCTTTTTTAATTTTCTTTACCTAATTTTTTCACAAAATATACTAAACATAATTTTGTTTTTTTTTTCAAATTACTTTTAGTTACACAGAAATTAATTTTTCTAAAATTATACAGAAACTCATTTTTAATAGGGATCACCCGATCTGATTTTAATTAAAAATGTAACAATTATTTCTGCAAAAAATAAATATTTTTTTAAAAACATTAATTTTTTTTTTTTTTGCAAAAAAAGCTAAACCAAATATATTAATAATTTTTAAAATACATGATCAGTTTGTAAGTGCTTAAGGTCAGTAAATTTTATCGTTTATTTGTTTATCGTTTTGCGGTAAAATTTGTGTTTTTTTATATAATAAAGTTTTTTTGATTGTCAAAAATCAATTAAAAAACCAAAAACTGTCAATATAGAGAAAATTAAAAAATTTCCAACAGAAAGAAAAATTATACATTAAAACCATCTGGCGTTTAAAAATCTAGTTATGTATATACAATTTATATAGATTCCTTGTGACTCAAATTTTTCTCCGAAAATTTAGAAAAATTTCTATGTTGCAGTCCTGTAACAGACATTTTTCAAACTTATTTTCGAAAGTTTTTTGTGCTGCCAGTATTAAAAGACAACTACCCTATTTAAAATATACATAGTAATATTTATCTCAAGAGGCTCATTTCTTTGAAAACTATAAGATATTTTTAAAACAAAATTTTAAATTTCTTTTTTTTATGTGAAGTAGAGTATACATCGTTACCTTAGTAAAAATAGGACACAAACTCGTATATTTTAAGTCGAGGTTTCTCTTGCTAATTGTGATATATGAGCAGACAGCTTAGAGAAATAGATGAAAACCTCGGCTCCTAAAAAAACGCGAGATAGTTATTTTCTATATTAAGGCAGCGTTATGCCCATGTAAAAAATGAAAACTAAAATCCTTTTTCTTTTATATTTATAAAAAAAATCGTTTGGCCACCTATGAAATACAAAGTATAAAAAATTAACTTTCATATTTTTCTAATATTTTTTGATTTTTTTTACAAATTTTTGCTTTTTAGTTTGGCTTAAGTTCATATAATTTCCTTTTATTAGAAGAAATTATTATTTTCCCGTTAACGTTGAAAGAAACTTTAATTTGAAAAAAACAGATTTTTCTACCAATACTAGCCGAGTAGAATGCATTTTCGAAAGCAGCTACCCATCAGTACTCTTTGAACGGTAGTAGTGTATTTGGTTGTAAACATCACCTATTTAACTTACATGTAACAGAGAACTGAAGCCAAACTAAAAAGCAAAAATTTGTATTAAAACAATTAGTTCAACAATAAATAAAAATCAGCATATTTTCTATTTTTAAGAACCAGCAGCATGACAAATCTTAATCTTAAATGTGCCAATAACAAATCTCAAAAAGTCCTTATGGGACTACTTACTTAATAATTAAAAAATGTAAAGACATGACACATCATGACACTATAATCTAAAGAGTTTTTAATGTTAAATAAATTAGCTTAATGCAATTAAATACATTTATAAAAAAGGGGTGAATATAAGCGAAAAAATAAATTGAAACGAAAATCACTTAAAACCTGTTGACTTCAAAAAATTAAAAAAGAAAACAAAAAAAAAAGGAAAATGTGATTAGTTTTAAGATATCGCAACATTAAGTTTTTCTGTGAAAAACAAAAAAGAAGAAAAAAAAATTTTTATTTAATAGTTTTAGTCGAGTTGGGTAAATTTTAAGTCAAACGTTCCTCTTTCGCCAAAAATCATAAATGTTATGTGGTTTGTATACGTATGTCGTATGTGGAAAAGTATTAAAAAACTTCCTTTACTATGTGTAGCAAAATATATCATTTATGTGTGTCAAGTATTGAAAGGAAGAAAAACGTTTTATAAAGGGAGAGAATAAAATGAAAAGAAATTTTACTCGAAGCAAAATTATGATTTCATAATAAATCTTTTTTTATTGCAAAAAACTTGTACGTGAATTGCATTCTTATAATTTGAATAGTTAATGCTACACTTTATATAAAAACACAAGCACATGAACACAAAGTCACTTAAAATTGACGAGGGTCGCATATTAAATACCCTTCAGAGTAAAAATATAAATACATAAGTATATATATGAATGTGGAAGACAAAACTTTAAGGATGCATTTTTTGCGATAGTACAGGGTAAAAATTAGGTCAATAAAGCTTTTTTATCTTATCCATGTAAAATTAAACAAAAAGTGTAAAGGTCTTTTGAAAGAAGAAAATAAAGTGATAAACTCGCTACGGATCCCAAAAATTTATTTTTTTTTCTTTTGAACATAATATACACAAAGCAGGGATTTGATCTAGATTTTCGTTATTTCTTATTTTCATACAATAATTTCAAGCTCTTGTTTCAAGGAGCAAAGAGAAGAATTTTAGCTCTTGTGAAAACCTTCAAATTTTCATTATTGATATTTTTTTAAATAATATACGGATTTGCGTTAGTAATAGCTAAGACTGCGCTCAAAATAAAACCCCATTTTTTATGTCCTGATTTCATTTTAAACTAGCACTCTTGCCTTTAATTTAAAATAAGTAATATTCTTAATTTGGTTTCAATACCGGGATATATAGGTCATACGTACATTATAAATTTGATTGCGCATGTTTAGATGAAGCACACAATTTAAAAACTAGCTTTTAGCGTCTTACTCAAACCAAAATTAAAAAAAACATACTTATTCAATTAAAAAGTTGTGGTTTCCTGACACTTGCGTCAATTTCAGTTTTATTATGTACATGCAACATTGCAGCCGTTATGCTTGTCCTCTGTCATGGTTGACCTCAGCTATGTTTTAATATTGCGAAGGGTGGAAAATTACTTTTCAGCCATAGCATTACTGACTGGCATTAAAACAAATGTGATGAATATTTTCACAAGTTTTGGAAAATATCTGGGTCTCATTTCGCTAACACATCTACTAAAGGGTCTTTATAAATTTTCGATTTTTGTTTCCATTGCAAAATTTCAGCCTTAAATTTTGATAAAACCAGTTTTTTTAAATTTCAATAAATCATACGCAAGTTGTGGAATCAAAATCTCTAAATCAATAAATGTTAATATTCTGAGGCAGAAGTTAAGGGATGTTAAACAAACAAAGAACGAACTTTGAGAAACATGTTTTTAAGTCCTGTAAAACAGGCGGTAGTATACTTCGACATCTTCAAAATGATTTTTTTTTTCAAATCTAGGCTTTTCAACTAAAACTTTCAGCTGAAATAAATTTTTATTGCAAGTTGTAAAATTGAATCATCACGATCAACCTATCTTGTTTCGCATAATATATATTTCAGTAAAACTGTATTCCGCTAAGGATGATGTTTGCTAGTTTTTTTTTAATAAAAGGTAATTTTTTTGTATTATTGGTACCTAGTTAGTTGCCTTTTGAATTCTAGTTGTTAAGTTTCTGAAAATATATATGTATTTGTTTTTGTTGTTGCTGTTTCTTGCATTTTTAAAATATGTCTTAAACGGGGGGTGGGAGTTGGGGGGGTGGAAGAAATTTCGCTTAAAAATAAATTTCTTTTTACTTTTTGTAAAAAAACTTCAAAATAGGCGAAAAACGAAATTTCCCGGCATAAAGTCAACTAAATTATTTTTGAATGAAATTTCGTGCTGTGCCTATTTTGACATTTTTCCACAAAAAATTAAAAGAATTTTTTTTCACTAATTTAATATTTTATATGTATTTAAACGTCAAAAAATCTTATTAAAATAATAAAATAATTTTTTTCATTATAAATGCCGTTCTACTTGTTGATGTGGCCGTTTAAGTAAAAATTGGCCTCGTTGTTTCAAAGAAATGTTAATCGCAGTACAAAAACGCTCCAACATTGTTCTACAAACATTTTTGTGTATATCAAAATCACATTCTTTCAGGTCTTAAGCGATTTGGATTTCAAAAAGGATGGAGTTTTATATACTTTTTTTTAATTTCATGAATAATCGCCCTTAGAAATCCCAGTAAGGCTGCTCTTTTCCGTATTGAAAGTCGCGGATTTTCAAGTAAACTGCACCCATCACGAATTTTCAAAATACCAAACTTTGAATAACAATGTCGACGAGCAATTACTTAAAAGTGATTATTCTTAAAAAATATCGCCACAGCGAAGGCGCGATGCTCACTATGCCAATGCGATATTGTAGCTGACAAATCCACGTAATCTAAATTTCCAACGATGCCACATTTCCATTTATTACTTTTTGAAATAATCATATTAAGAAATATAAATTTTCCACCAGATACCCTGTATATACGAAATTTTCATAGTTATTACGAAAATATTTTGTAATCAAATTTTATAATTTTAGAAAACTATTGAAAGCTCTTTGAAAGTTTTTTTATTCGTAGATTATACGCTTGTTTTGTTTAAATTACAAGTCCAATGTTAAGATTAGAAAAACGAAATTTCTTTCGAAATACGTTTTTCGTAATATTAACAAAACGTTCATTCAATTACAAAAAAAAAAAAAATCAGGATTCGATTTCCCTTAAAATTTTTTTTGCCGTTTTATTATTAAATTTTATTTTTATTTTTCTTAAATTTAAATTTTAATTGTAAATTCTTATTTTTTTAATCAAAAATTGAAAACTCTTATGCTCCTAATATCCATCTCTGACTTTGTTAACTTTTGTTTGGCTGTGGGAGATTTTTTTACTAAAAAAAGCCGCGAATACATGTTCAGGTTAATTTTTTCAAGCTCCGGTAACGGTTTCAATTTTGTTCTAAATTTCAATCCTTCTTTAATTTTTAATAAGTAATTAATATGAAGAAAAAATCTTTGATATAAAGTTATGTTAAAGCAAAAAAAATGTTTAGAGTTATTTTTATCTTTGTTCTTTGCATAATCTACCAAATATACTTAACTGCTTCTTACAATATAGCACATCGCAATAACTTTATGTCATGAGACAGAAATACTTTAATATCAAAAAACTTAAAGAAGTCGACAATAGGGGCGAAGATGATGAAACTCAACACATTGCATTTTTTTCTCTTGCATCACACACTTATACCAACTTGATATGAAATTTTATTTCAAGTGGGTAAAATTGTTGCAAAATGTACATATAATATATAATAATGTCAAATTTTTCTGGTTCTTTTAAAAAAGAAAAAAACAACAGAAAATATGAAAAGTACTTAAAAACATTTTTCACGAAACTGTCAAAGAAACGAATAACAAAATTAAAAAATATGAAACGTTATTTATTCGACAACATTTTGAAAATAGTCTTAATATAAATGCTTAAACTGTCAATAACCACAAGTAGCAATAAATTCCCTCGACAAATAATAAAAAACCCAAATTTATTGGCCTTAGTATTGAAAGTTAGTTGCATGTATAAACACACATTATATTAACATTAAAATATAAAAACGAGACTGTTACATATGGTCAATTCCATAGTAAAAGGTCCAAATTAGGAAAAAAATTTTGTATTCTTTATTAAAATATTCAATTAATTTTATGTCTAAAAGAAACTAAAAATGAATGAATAATATATTAATAAATGGGTAAGAATTTTATTTTTATTTATTTTGCAAGAGCTTTAAAATATCACATACTTAACAAATAACTCTTCTTCTTTCTTAACGTTCAGATGAAGGTGACACACCCGTTACATTTTGTAAAATAGATTTATTTCCTTTAGCAAAAATAATTGTTTGTACACATAGTAAATCAAATATAATTAATCGCACTTTAAAACTACCGTAGAAATAAAAATATGTAACCCGTTCTTAAAAATATTTCACACAGCTCTATCTAACAGTCAAAACCTTCTTAAATTTCGATTTGTAATGTCACACCCATTATAATCTTCAAGTGATTCTTATGAGCAGTAATTATGTTCTCTCGGTGCCTTCTTATTTTTATTTGCTTGAAAATCAAAGTCTTTTTTCAAATCAAAATTTTTAATTTAAGTCATAAGCAAACATGTGAGCAAAATGGTCACACCCGTCACAGTGGAATCGCCCTTATATGATTTATTAAAAAAAATGTTTGCTATTTTTCTTAGATAAAAAAATATAAACTTTAAACTTTAAAAATTATTATTTTGGTAAGAAACGTATTAAAAATATTTAGCAAATACAGGAATTCGACTGTTTCTTTTCGAAGGAAAGTAGCAAATGTTAGGATATATTAAGTTTAAAGGACCTTTAAAAGACTTTAAACTGGAAATTGATGAAATCAAAGTGAAGATAGTTATTTGCCAAAACATTGTGTAAAAAATTAAAAAAAATACGCTGGTAACTTTCATCAAGCAGGAATTCAATGTATGATTACTTAAAGGTTGCATTAACCACGTACGCTTATGATATAGCGGCTTTTCGTACAAGGACATTTTTTGGAGTGTGATTCAAGACAACTGGCAGGTACATAAAATAAAAAACCTTTCTCTGTTCAACATTATCTAACTAATTCACTTAATCACACAAAAACCACTTTGCAATTTAAAATTAAACTAAGTACAAATTAAATCTATCTTTGTGGTTTTGCAAAAAAAAAAAAAAAACTAAAAAACAAATAAGTTTTGTATTCTCCCTTCCCTTATCCTAAAAAAATTCTTCAACTAAATGTAAAAACTTAAACTAACTGAAGTGAATAAAAAGATTCTTAAGCATCAGGTAAAAAACATTTGTTTGGTTTGACGCACAAATACAAAGAAACAAGTAACAACTGTGGTTGTAAAGCAGGTTGGTTTAATAGGTACACCCTCCCACACACATTCCCTTACAAAAAAAGGAAAAAACTTCAATAAAAATATGCCAAACCAAATGCTGAAAACAAACAAAGAAAAATTTTTTATAATAAATGAGTTAAAGTAAAGGAAATTTTTAATAAAAAAAGAAAAATAGGCATAAAGTTAATATTAATAGAGTACATTAGAAGCAAGGTGCGGGAAAAAATTATCCTTTTTTATTCATTTGAATAAAGAGGGGTGTGGGGTCGCAAAAGAATAGGTTTGATGAAGATTTATACCAAAGTTATTCCTTTCAAGTTGTAAATATGATTTTTCTGTTTATATTTTTTATTGTTCATAATACTTTACAACGTGTTACATGGAAAACTTGTGCAACATTTTAAATGACAAGGGACTTAAAAGGTACGGTCTTCACAGAAAATACTACAGACATGCAAACATTTTATGGAATTTAAAAAAGTTTTTAGGGTAGAAAAAACATATTGAAGTAATAAAAAGGAAATAAAAGATAATTATAACTGTTTTTCATTGTCAAATTTTAAACCCTTTTCTCATTCAGGCAAATTAAGGATGTCACAGGAGATTTTAAATTTATGTCATTTAAATATGACTTTAAAA
This sequence comes from Melanophora roralis, assembly GCA_963583895.1. Taxonomy (NCBI): domain Eukaryota; kingdom Metazoa; phylum Arthropoda; class Insecta; order Diptera; family Rhinophoridae; genus Melanophora; species Melanophora roralis. Next base: position 22,220,074 of record OY757189.1, read on the forward strand.
TTGTTCACCGAAAAAGTAGAAAATTTAACGTAATAAATAATTTTTTACAGAAAAAATTAATTAATGCTAAATGCAAGTTGGTTTATTGGTTTTTGTAATACCCACACCACATTCATATACTTATGATAGAGTTATTGCTCGTAAATGCAAATGTTTGCAATACTTAAAGATATTAGTATATTTAATTACACCGATCAACTTTGAATCGCTCTATAGGTCGAGTGAAGCTAATAAATTCTTCCGTCTTACTAGCTGGGTAAACATGTATACTTGTAATTAGACATACCTTGAAACTTGGTATGGATTAACTCTCGTATTCATAATAATTAGAGTAGGCTTTTTATGACATAGACATCTGTTATATAAGCGCTATATAACCCTCCTTTAATTTTTATGAATTTGGGAATAATCCTGTAGAAACGATTGATAAGCAGCCTATTTTTTCACATAGTCTTCATACATACTCTCCAAAACAAGTTATCTAAGCTTAAGCTGCCTTTTTAATACTCATACTTTACCATATTTTTTTTTTTAATAATAACCAGCACTAAGGGGATGGCCCCTACACATTGCATAGTGTTGGTATCAGGCAAATAGGTTATGGGAAGGAGGATAAAGGGAGTAGTGTTTGTGGACATTTGATTTAAATTTCTCGATATTTACTGTGGCAGGAAAGACATCACTAGGAAGTTTATTCCACATGCGAACTGTGCGACCGAAGAAAGAATTCTCCCTGTAATGAGTGGTGCGATTTATTGGCCAGTCGACTACATATAGGTGTGCTCTTCTAGAAAATGTGTATCACGCAAAAAGTTCCGGGTTTCCTCAAAGCACATTCCATTATAGTATCAATAGAACAGCAAAACACACCCCACATCACGACAGTGTTCGAGTGGATCCAGACGGTTAGATACCATAACGTCGCCGATGAGTATCTTCGCTCGTTCCTGTACGCGATCAAGTAGCCCCAAAATAGACTTAAGGGCACCAGCCCATACATGAGAGTTGTATTCTATTTTTGTTAGGATATAGGTGGTCTAAATATTGAGAAGATAAGATGATGTAAAGTTATTGCTACACCATTTAAGAAAACCAAGAAACTTCGATGATTCTTTCGACACAAGAAAACTGTGTTCCGTCCAGCGGACATCGCACTGGATTCTCATGCATAGAACATCAAGAGTCTCTGTCTTTTCAATACTTACATCATCCATTAATACAGACGAGGCAGCATCGTCCATTGTGCGTTTATGTGTCAAAAGAAAACATTGAGTTTTACCGGCATTAAAATTGACCCTATTCGCACGTCACCATTTGGAGATTACCATCAGATCGCGAATCGAAACATTCACACTCTGTCTCCTAGCTCCAATCTCCAAAGAGCTAGGCCTTTGGTCAAACGAGTATGAATGGCATATGCTGCTGTCGTCTGCAAAGGAATAAATAGGATTCGAAGTTTGACATAGAAGGTCATTCAGAAAGATAAGAAATAAGGTAGGAGAGAGGACGGAGCCTTGCGATACCCCTGCATTGATTTTGAACTCGTTGCAAGAGATCCCATCTACAACAACACGAATAGTGCGATCTCTGAGAAAACTCGATATAAATCTAGAAAATTTTTTACCGACACATAATTGAATAATTATGTGCAAAACCTGTTACCGGAAAAAGTCAATCAAAGCTTTTTATGATTTGTCCCTATACAAATGCCCTTTCGGAATAAGCATTTTTGGGGCAGTAAAGAAATATATCTCCACTTGCGTGTGACTAGTCTTGGAAACATATGATTATCAGAATCCCAAAAAAATAAATATTATTATTTGATTTTTCGGGAACTCTTGAGATTATAAATACTGAAAATTTATGGACCGCTGTTTATACTGGAAGTTTCAAACTTAACAAGTTTACAGTTTCCAAATTTTGGTATTTTTACTAAGATTAGGACTGCTAAAATTTACCTTCTATTGACTGAGATTCTGGTCGAAAGCAAATTAGGTTTTCAAAAAGTACTATTTGTTATTGTTGGTAAATTTTTCCAATCTTTATGAAAATACTCTTATCTAAAATCAAATTAAAAACTCTTTGTCTAGATAAAAACGGAAACTTAATTATTCGGTCGAAAAATACTTTTTTTTATATATTTATACTTTTCTTAATGTTAAAGAGTATACCTTTACTTTTAAAATTATCAATTTTTTGCTTTAACCCACTATAAGGCCAATTATTTTTTAACATTTTTGGCTCTCTTTCACATTTTTGAGAAACTATTCATCCAAAATTAAAAACTTTAAACTTGCATTGATACTGAAAGTCAATTTGGTGACTAAAAGTACTTCTTTTACATTATTGGTACTTTTACAATTTTTTGGGGCTATGAGACTTCATATAAAAAATTAAAAACTATTTTTTTGGGCCTATGAGACTTCGTATATAAAATTAACGACTATTTGCCCAGACTAAGTTCAAAGGTCATTAAGTGATCAGAAAGTACTTTCTTAGATTTTCTTGTACTTTTGTATTTTTTTTATTACATGAATATTGTAATATGATATTAAGGACTATCAACCCCGATTAAGCTCAAAAGGACTTTCTTATGTTTTGGTTTATTTTTGCATGGCTATTGAAAATCATAGTGCCTTTTTACGTTTTAAGTATGTTTTTCAGTCTTTGAGACTATGAGGACTGCAAACCCAAACTGAGGTTCAAAGTTAATTAAGTGATCAAAAATACTTCTTTCATATTTTTGCTACAATTTTTCATTCTTGAGACTATGAGCTTCGAAATACGAAATTTAAGGTCAAAAGTTTTTAAGGTGGACAAGATGTACTTTTTTTTTGCATTTTGGTACTTTTTAATGACTAAAGAAATGCAAAATAAATTCCCAGAGAAAAAATAAGTCAGCAAAGTGAGCAAAAAGAACTTTTTCATTTATTTTTTTTTATAATTTTTTCAACGCCTAAAACTTTGAGTCTATAAACATAAAGCCAAGGAACTACTAACTCAGAATGAGGCCGAAAGTTAGTTATGTGGTTAAAAATTTAATTTTTCACATTTTTGGTACTCTTTTGCAGTTTTTTAAATTACAAGTCTAAGACATTTTATTAAGGTCAATTAAATAAATATAAGTTATTAAAAAATTTCAAGATTTTTAAGCCAGATTGAGGTCAAAAGTTAATGAAGTTGTCAAAAATTACTTTTTAATGTCTCACATTTTTTGAGATTAGAAGTGTAAAAACGTGAAACCATGTTATGTTGGCCCCAAAAAATGGAGAAAAAAATGTTTGATATTTTTTGTAGTCTTTTGCACTTTTTGAGCTTCTGATTAGACAAATAAAATTAGTAAAAATATGAATGACGAAAATGAGGTTACTTTGTATACTCTGATACATGTTTTGTTAAAAATAATTTACAAATTTTTGATTTACATTTATTAGTTATATGAAACTGCACTTTCAAAGTAGCTTGCTTAATTGAAAAACTTGACAGTTTGACAGCTTAACACTAGCCTTGCATGATTCGTTTGTAAGCGTGCTTAGTTCCATTTAGATTTAATTGGTTATTTCTTTGCAATTTCGCTTTGAAAATGTTTCTTAGAAGCTGTAAGCCAACTTTTAATTTAATTTACTTAGCCATTCTTCTATGATTGTAATACACCGATCTAAATGAAAAAATCTTCAAAACATTTACCCTTTACATTTCATTTGTTATCACAAAGGTAAGATCATTAAATTAAAAAAAATTCTTGCTAACTATGTCTTTGAAATGTTTCCTCTAAACCATTTCCCTAATATATTTATAATTACATTAAAATCTTTAGTAAAATGTAATGCTTAGTCATGTTTAAAAACAAAATCTCATTAATTTAAGCAAAAATATTCCTTATTTTTGTACCTTTCTTAATTGTTCACTTCTTCATTTTGCTACGCTTTTGAAAACCTTGTAATTTATTTCCAAAAACTTTAACTAAGGTAACTTAGATACCTTTTCTACAAAAAAAGAAAAAATAAGAAGAAGTTTAATTTAAAACGTAATTGTTGCCTTCAAAGTCAAGAAAAAAATCTGTGTTAAAGAGTGAATTTGTTTGAGAAAAAAAAGAACAAAAAACCTTAAAAAAATTTTACCCAAGATTTTAAAGATTTTAATTTAAAGTTTATTCTGGTGAAAAGAATCCAAAATGTTTCAAACATTAAAACCTCAAAACCACAATAATGAAATTCCATCACTTGTCCTGAAAATTCCGTGAACATTTTTAGGCTTATTTTATCTTCTTTTGTATTTAAATCGCTTAAGTTGTGGATTTCTTTTAACTTTTTACAATTTTCTTTTGGTTTTAATTTTTTATTTTGGATACAATATCGTTTAATTGTAATGTTTTGGAGTTCCTTAAAGTTGCATACGCATCTTGAGGTTAAATTTACGGCGTTTTTGTGTGCTTCTTGGTTCAGAAAAATACGGTTAAAAGTTGGCAACTGCAAAAGGGTATTTACTTGTTTATTTGTTACACTAATTTGAGTTCCTAACTAATTGTAAAGCAACTAAAGAATTTGTTACATTTAGAAAAGGCATAATTTTTGTTAATGAAGATATTTAAATGACTTACTTTCTGCTCTAAGTGCAGCTAAGGGAAGAGCAGAAGATTTTTTTTATTAAAGTATTAGGAATATGTTAATAATAGAATGAATATATTCATGAAGAAGGTGTCTCAGTCTGGTCGTTAATATGTTAGCCTTATAATCTAAAAGGTTTGGTGTTGAGTTTTCCTTAACAATATCTACCTTTTTAGACTAGAACAAGCAAGTTTTTAAATTTTCTGCTCGGTTAATTGTAACAAATAGCTATAATGAAAATGCAATTATGTACGGATGAAAAACCTTTAACTTAAAAAAAATTTTTTTTTTTAAGCAGTTAATGCCGAAAAAGTCCTGCTAAGGAAAGTTAAAATTGAAATCTGTAAGATTTTTATATTTTGATAGTTTTTAATTTATTTGAAGTTATAAGTTAAAAAATTGATATAAGACAATTAATGCTAATTAAATATTGCTAATGAATTAAGCCAAAGCTTATCTTGTATAATTTTTAAAACATTTTTTTGATTTTTATTAAGTGGTTAAAATTTACATCTTAAAACCTATAAATAATAACTTAAAAAGAAAATATAGTAAAAGCTTCAATTAAAAAAAGGACTTTTTTACTTCTACCAAAGGAGCAAAAATCATTTACTAAATATAGAATCAAAATGAAATAATTTATATTATATGTTATAACCCTTAACTTTACCCCACGGCTGTCTTGAATAGGTGTCCCAAGGAAGTTAATTTAAAGTTAATAGTTTTATTTCACCTGTCAAAACTATTGAACCCCCTTATCATCGCCAGTTTTGATAACGTAAGCGGAGTTCTAGTGATCAGGGCACGCCTTATAACTCAACACTAGGTTTTGAATCTTTGGCTTTATATGTGAAAAAGTTAACACTTGCTAAGATCACCACGAATTCAAGTTGCTGGGTGAGCCATTAACTTTTACTTCTTATTTTTTTTAAGACTTTATCAGTTGTTATTATTTTATGTCAAGGGAGTTTGCTTTATTCACTTTTAGTTTGCGCCTGTGACTCAGATAAATAACAATCACGACTGGATATTTACACACGAGCTATTCAAAATCACATTACCTATATTAATATTTTTGGAAATGAGCTTTAAAGTAACAATGTATACAGGTACAATGTTCAACAACCAATTTTCAAAAGGCAGCTCTTATATAAATGTGTTTTAGATTCAGAAAATTTTAATAGGAGGGTGGACCGAATGTGGATCTAAGTCGATCGGTGTAAGTTGAATGTGCAAAGATCTCGACAATTCCTTTCTGGTGTTACAAAAATCTGCACAAATTCATATATAATATCCCTATTACGTTTCAATATTTTTTAAAGTCTAAACTTTTTAGCTAAAATTTCTACAGTTTAAAGTTGACCATTTGATGTTCTTTTTTATTTATATTTTTTTACGTTTTGAAGAGCTTAATTTAATACCAATACATCTATAAGTGTTGTGTAATGTCTAGGTACCCCTGCTGTGCATTTTTGCTGCAAACTGCTGTGTTGTATTAAGTTAAAATAACAAAGAAAAAAACGAATTAAAATTTTTCAAAAAAGGAAGTGGTACAATATTGTTTAGCACTACGGGCTTTCACACAGCATGATATGCCTGTAGTTAAGGTCATTACCAACACTAATATTTTAAATAAATTTTTTTCTTAATAAAAATACAAGAGGATAAAAATATAGGGGTATATGCACGTGAAAAATGCTAACAACATAAAGCGTAGATTAAAGATTTGGGTAATTTTTTAAATTAAAAACGTAACACTTTTGTATGTTTAAATGATGTTGCAAGAAAAATTTTACTAAGCAAAATTTAATTTCTTAATATATTTTTAAAGTATATACTGGCATAAGCGAAAATAACTAAGGTTATTATTTTAAAATTTTTGCAAAAACTTCGATATCTTAAAAAACCAATGTTTGTTCCTTTGACTTAAATCATTTTAAACTTTTGCCTTTCAATATGCCTCACACTGTTCCCAAATCAAGTGTTTTTTGGAAGATATTTGTTAACCGCAGATACGGCCCTGTATTATTTAAATCCAGTTGTTCTTTCTTTATTTAAATTCTGCCAAAATCTTAATTTTATTTTGTTGCTTAAAATGTTTAACTGTAATGCGTACATACCTACATATTTACCTACATGCAAGCATACATATTTACGCTACAAAAAATCGTTTGCTCTTGCTTATGTGCTTATTTTCGTGCACATAGTTTTGTAAAAATATTTATATGCTTGTACGTATTTTTGCATTAGCATGAATATTTTTAACGTAGCTTTGCATGTATGTATGTACGTTCATCCAACTCATTTTTTTGTAATAAAAGGTACATGTGTACTTAATCTCTTGTTTGTTACTCTTACATTACTTTTCTGTATTGAAATTTTTTAGTCGTCTTTGAGAAGTTTAATAAAGTGGATAATTTAAATAGAATAAAATTATTTGCTTTTTTAATTTTGATTTCGTTTGCCTGCAAAAAAGATTGTAGGCTCAAAACATTGGTGACCCCGACGTGATAGTTTATATACATAGTTTTGTATTAATATCAATTCGGATATTAATAACTTGTGGTTCATAAAGTCTTGCTTTTTCTTGCTAATATAGTTAAAGAAATTCGAAACTATTACTCGTCAATTTGCCAAAAATGTCAACCAGCAGAAAAGAAAAGCCTTCAGGCTGCGAGAGCGCAGAGCAATCGGTGGATTTGTTGCCATATTACTCGAGAGTTGCAACGATGATGAAGCAGCTGGAGGACCTGAATGAAAAACTAACGTCATCCCAGCTTGCCCAGTATGATGATGCCGAGCTGTCTGTGCGTTTGGAATACATCGAAGAGGTCAACAAAAGCTACGAAAGGGCCCAATGCATTATAGAAGAGAATGAATGCAGTGTGTCGGTAAGTAACGATCGAATGGTGTTCATTTCGTTGTACTTTGAGGTAAAGGCCAAATTAACACGCCAACTCAGCGTCGTTCGGTCGTCGCAGCAGCGCTCGTCTACAATGCGGCAATTTTCGGTTGATGATTCACCATCTCAAACAGCTACGCGCAAAACAAAAGTCCCTGAAATCCAGTTGCCTAAATTTTGTGGCTCCTATTCAGAATGGCCAAATTTTAATTCGTTGTTTTCTACTGTCATAAATGACAACAGTGATTTAAGCCAGCTTGAAAAGTTTCACTATTTGCGCGCCAGTTTAGAAGGTGCTGCTCTCGACACAATTGCCTCCCTGGAACTTAATGAGGTAAATTATAAAGAGGCATTGTTGTTGTTAAAAAATCGTTTTGACAACAAGCTATTAAATTTTCAATCCCACATAAAAGATATGTTTGCTCTAGACAAGGTTGAAACTGGTTCTGCTACTGATCTTCGTCGATTAAGCGACAAAATGAATTCACACTTGCGTGCTATGCAAACAATTGGTAGCCAAGCACAGATGGCCGACGGGCTACTTATTCATTTAGTAACAACGAAATTGGATACCAAGTCACTTATTAAGTGGGAGGAAAATTTACCAGCAAATGAGCTACCAACTTGGGATAGTATGGCAGCTTTTTTAGAGCGCAGGTGTCGTATGGTAGAAAATTTTGAAAACTCGGCAGTAGGTAAGGCCTCAAAGCAACTAACTTCGAAAAAATCTAACCAGCACAATCGACACGTACATGTTTCGGTCGCTACCCCATCCACATTATGTTCCTTTTGTGATTCAAAAGATCATTTTATTACAAGTTGTTCACGCTTTTTAAACTTGTCGCCCACTGTTCGTTTTAGGGAAGCAAAAAGATTGAAGTTGTGTCTCAACTGTTTAAAAAAAGGCCATATGCTAAAAAAATGTACCTCAGGTTGTTGCCGTCAATGCTCTTCGAAACACCACACAATGCTGCACATTAATGACGACCCTGCAGTTCAACCCATCATGCCTTCAGCTGACCCTGGCCCATCACAAGCAGTGCTTATTTCCTCAGATGACAAAGGTTCATCAAAAACGACAGCTGCTGCTACAGGTGTTTGGCTAGCAACAGCTATTGTTATGGTAAAAAACAAATTTGGTGTTTTTGTACCTGGTCGCGTTATATTAGATTCCGCTTCACAACTTAATCTCGTTACAAGTCGCTTTGTTAAGTATTTAAATTTAAAATGCAATCAGACTTTCGCAACTATTTCCGGAATAGGGGATGGAAGTATGTCTGTTGATAAGTCTGTTGATATCGTAATTAAATCGAAGACTGGAGACTATTCAACATCTGTAAGGGCGATGGTCGTCCCTAGCATAACAGATTATCAGCCTAACATAAACGTCAACACATCAGGATGGAACATACCCAAAAATATACAGCTTGCTGATCCGTTATTCGACAAATGTGGTCGTATTGATGTTTTGATTGGAGCCGAATTATTCTTTGATTT